>JAYKAV010000444.1:1244260-1291932 GCA_035582835.1 Phoebastria nigripes | reverse complement strand
TGCACCCAACCCATGTGGCGGAAGTTTGTACGGAGCGCACCAGCATCGCATGCCAACTCATTGGCAGTGATGGCCTGGAAAGATGGAGAGGAACAAACRGTGGATGAACTGGCTGGCCAACTCCGGCAATATGAAGAAAGTCTCTCTTCCTCCCTATGGGCCTGTGTCTCTGCTGTGGAGAAGCTGTCTCGGGAGGTCCAGCAACTCARAGAGGATATGYYSTACTCCCCACCTGCACGGGCCAGTATCTCAGCCATTAGGAGTAAGCGTCCCTCTGCTCAAGAGAGAAGATATCGTGGATACACACCCCGGGGCAACCTGTGGTTTCACCTGTGTGACCACGGAGAAGACATGAGGAAGTGGGATGGGAAACCTACCTCGACCCTAGAGGCAAGGGTACGTGAATTGCAAGGAAAAACCATCACAAAAGGGGGTTCTTCCAGGAAAACTGCTGCTCCAGTTTCCAATGAGCAGTTCCCCAGACAGCGCAGAAGGGCTGATTCCACTTCCAATCTTAATAAAGGGTCTCCTGATTCATACTTAGAAGAAGTGGATAGCAAATACGATGACCAGGACTAGAGGGGCCCTGCCTCCAGCCAGGTGGAGGAAAGGGACAACCGGGTTTACTGGACTGTGTGGATTCGGTGGCCTGGCACATCAGACCCACAGGAGTATAAGGCTCTCGTGGACAGCGGTGCACAGTGTACCCTGATGCCATCAAGCYATAAAGGGGCAGAACCCATTTGTATTTCTGGAGTAACAGGGGGGCCCCAAGAGCTGACTGTGTTGGAGGCCAAAGTGAGCCTAACCGGGAAGGAGTGGCAAGCACCCCATYGTGACTGGCCCAGAGGCTCCGTGCATCCTTGGCATAGACTACCTCAGGRGAGGGTATTTCAAGGACCCAAAAGGGTACCGGTGGGCTTTTGGTGTAGCTGCCTTGGAGATGGAGGAAATTAAACAACTCTCTACCTTGCCTGGTCTCTCAGAGGACCCTTCTGTTGTAACAATCCAACACCACACACCATCTCTCCTGCCCTGAAAGACTGCTATGACAGAYGGAGCCCAAAAGTCATGGACTAAATGAACTCAATGGACATTTTAGAGGGATGGCCCATAGGCTAAGGGAATGACATCTGTGTGTATATCAAAGGGCAGGAAAAATGGTGATGATTCATTGGAATGTATTGGAAAATGTGAGACCTGGGCATGACATAGATGGTATAGAATAAGGGGTGGATATTGTCCTGGTTCCGGCTGGGACAGAGTTAACTTTCTTCCCAGTAGCTGGGGGGTGTGTGCTGTGTTTTGGGTTTGGTATAATAGGAGCATTGATGGCCCATTGATGTTTTGGGTGGTGCTGGGTGGTGCTTGCACCGGGCACTTTTCAGCCTCCCATGCCCTGCCAGGTGCATGGGAAGCTGGCGGGGGGAGCATAGCCGGGGTGGTTGACCCAGCTGGCCAATGGGGTATTCCATACCATGTAACGTCATGCTCAGTATAAAAACTAAGGGTGTGGGGGGGGGGGCCCTGGGTTCTCGTTCGGTTTGGTGGGTGGTGAGCAATTGCATTGTGCATCGCCTGCTTTGTATATTGTTGTTGTTGTTATCACTGTTATTATTACTGTTCTACTTTGTTTTATTTCAATTATTAAACTGTTTTTATCTCAACCCGTGAGTTTTCCTACTCGTGCCCTCCCGATTCTCTCCCCCATCCCACCGGAGCGGGGGGGTGAGCGAGCAGCTGCATGGTGTTTAGGTGCTGCCAGGGTTAAACCACGACACTTTTATATATATATATATATCACTAATTCAATGAACCAATATTTAGGCTCTTTCTTCCTTATCTGCATATATGTGGTATGAACAAATTATATCTAATGATAAGAGTTAAATTCTCCCTTTCACTTTCAAATAAAACCAAACCAAAAAACCCAATGGCAAAACTTTTCTGAAGTGGCCAGTCCCTTCACTGTCTCCTACTACCCCCTTCATACCAGTGGAGTTCTTGGAGTGATTCTTAAGGGATATGTGAAAATAAACAAGGTGGCATTAGTCAAGCATTTTTAAAAATGGACCATGAAAATTCCGGTTTTGATTTTCACTAAACAAGCAAGCAAACCTTGTTTGAAAGGTAGCCATGGAAAACAAAGCTTCAGGCAGAACGACTTCTCTGAGAGGAGGCTGGTACAGCAGAATCAACATGCTCTCTCCCTAAACACTTCCCCTACCACCAAGATATCAATTTTGATCTCGTTTACAGCCTGTATTGAGAACACTATTTCCACCTACACTCACCTAGCACAATCTGTCCTGCTGTGGTGTGAAACACCTATGAATACCGTTTCCTCAGTATTTTAAAGGGCATTTTCCCCCCCTTAGGGAAGTGGTACCACCAGGAAAAAAGCATACATACACAAGAATATTTAATTTGCCTGTGCTTAAAGACAAGACAGAAGAGGGAAAAGAATTTTAGAAGTTAAACACACTGTTCTTTCACCACATCTTAATTATGGACTGCGAGAAACCCCTRTTTACTAGCAGTAGTATGTTAGGTCATTCAACCATTAAATTTCAAGAACACACCTGTTAACAAGTCTGCTGATTAGGATTAATTAAGGGGATGGMATTTCTTACATGGTACCTGATCACAGAGTTTAGAGGAAGTATGAAAAACTCACAAAAAAAAAAAMCAAAACCACAGCTCCTGCAACAAAGGAATCAAACTTCAGATGCTGAAATATTTTATACAAAACTGCTTTTTCTTAAAGAATCCTTCCTTTATGTAGAGTTAGTCAGGCACTAAACTGTGTCAGAAAATATGCAGCGTGGAATATTCATCTACRTAGATTGCCCTTAGATTTTTGTCCCTGAAGAGATAAAGTGCAACAGAGCATATGTTAGGAATTCATCTGCAACTTATATCTACCATCATCAGTGCTCTGAAACCTAAAGTGACGGGGGTTTTTTAATGGTAAAAATCCTACTAAGGAATCATTCTGTTAATAAACTTTCCAAAATACTTTAAGTACCAGAATTCTCCAATAATCCAATCCCAAAACTTGCACTAAATTCAAAAGAAACAGAATTAGTCCCAACATAATCAATCTGCCCCCTCAGTATCACAAGTCTTCATTTCTAACAATATGGTGGCAGCTCTGTAATTTAAAATATACACCTTATTAATTACTATAATGAAATAAAAAAGACAGTTTTAAATGTAAAAAAATATTTATTTCAATTTTGTTTACAAAAAAGTCAAAACAGCTGAACAATTATTAGTACTGACAATTTTTGTGAATATTTAGTGGCAAGTATTTCTAACATCTACTTACAAAAGCAAGTGCTTTTAAAACTGTAATCATGTTTTTGATTTTTCTTAAGTATTTTTTTTCAACTGACTAGTAGCTAATCCAGTGGTTTTAAATAATTAAAATAACAGAGCTCAACAGACACAGCAATAAAAGTTAGCTAAGAGTATCTGCTATTTTATTCTATGGCTACTGCATATATAGAAAAACAACCAAGACCAAGAACACAACAAAAATTAGCATTCCTTATGTACTAAGTGTCTTAGAATATGCCAGAAAACACTTTGCATAATATTAACAGTGTTCTTACACTACCTGAATGAGTATATCCAAAGTCACATTGCAGTCGTGTCTCTTGGCTCTCAGAACCTTGAGCGACATAGCTGGCGTAACAATATTGTGCTGCTTCTTGGCATAAAAATCAAAAATATGCATAAGAAGGATGGTGAAAGTGAGAATGGCACAGGAGAGGAAGAACAGCTTGTGCATTTTTCAGCAAACAAAAGCTTCATTACAACCAGAAGGGGTACTTTATATTTAAAGAACATAGTAAAAAAATTAGTTTCAGGATTTTTTTCTGTATGAAAGATAGAGCACTATGTTTTTACATTCAAACTATAACTCCATAGAGAAGTAGACTTCATAAAGCACAGACTGGTGATCACATGTACCTGAAAAGAAACCAATAAATTGCTCATCCTAATACTCGACTAAATTAGTGCTGAAGAGATTCCAACAGATCTGTGCCAAAGGCCGATAATCAAATTATTCTTGTGCAATCACACCTCTTCAGGACTGAAAACAGTTACAGAGGAGTGTTCCCAATTTCAGAAGAATTTCTGCTATTATGAGGAAAAAAAGCATGGGCAATGAGTAATTTTTGAGTGATATTAGAACAAGAAACCTTCAGGCTCATTAGTTAACATTACTGAATAGGCAGATGTGCCACAAGCAGGACAGCCACTGTGTGACAAGCAGCAAGTGGAGGGTCTGTCCGAAGTGACAACTGAGTTCTCTGGTCTTCTATCAACTATTCTGGAGTTGGGTAGAGAAATTCTTTCTGGAAAATGAAGAATTCAAGGTAGCCTATATTTAGGCAAGATCTGCACAAGTCTGCAAACTCTTACTGCTGCTACCGGACGTCAAAATGAGATACATATAGAGAAACAGTAGAATTTCTAAAGCTGCATGAACAGCATATACATGATACAATTTCCAAGCCTTCTTAAAAAGGGAAATAAGATTCTCTGAAAAAGTATAAGTTACTAAATAAATACATTCTTTGTATGGCATCCACCTCCCTTTCCATAAAACTCCTAACAAATTTTTTCAACTCTAAAGGGAAGCATTTTATTTAAAACATAAATATTAAGAAAGGCTTTAGGAAATAATAAGTAGTTACAACTCATTGTTATCACATACAAGCTCTAGATAAAATGGCATGTTTTAAGGAAGACTGCAACACTAAAGGTTGTATTAAATAACTCCTTAGGGTAAGGATAGCTGCAACTATTTTTCACACAGTTTGCAAGACTGCTGAAAAGCTTAAGCCTAGACTCATATGATCTAGCTGTTGTCATCAAAGCAATCTTTTCAAGTGACATTTCACATGCCAATCCCAAAAACAGTTGGTCATCACAGATAAAGAGAGACAAGTTTGTAAGGAAAAAYTGCATAGTTTTACAATTGTATAAAAAAGAGTAATGTTTTTTTCATCTGTGATGGATAAAGAAAACCTGTTGTCTGAGAACACCAGCAGTCAAAAAGCCAAGGAATTCTTGAAGCTACACAAAAGAATTTAAGAAAAAAAGACAGTTCGGTAAAACCATCAGTCTTCTTCCATATTTAAGGTGCATTAAGATGGAGACTGCCAAAGACCACATTTTGATTCCTATCTCACACTTTTTATGCAAATTCCAATTTTGAGCCTGAACTCAAAAAATCCTCTGCAGTTTTGCAACTAGTAGTAAAAAAATTGGAAAAATATTACAAACGAATCTGCATACTACAAATAGATCTGCAAATATTTTGGTAACTCTGAATAGCACTTTACAACTTACATTAACACCTGCCAACTTCATCATCTCTCAAACCTACGAAGCCTTTGTCTTCTTATTTCCTCTTCTGAATGCTGCTCAGGTGGAAACCAAAAACCATAGGGTCGCCGCTCATTGTTATACGTTGCTCCACCAAAATCTACAAGAYACAATGAAAAACAACTGTTATTTTGTTCTGTAATATGAGAAAAATGCATATATATCCTGTAATCCAAAGCATCACAACACAAAGGAAACCGAGTTGAATGTTTCCAATTCCCATGGTTTCAGGGCAATCACAACTTCCAGCAAATGCTCTTAAAGACACGGAAATAAAAAAACCAACCAAACAAACAAAAAAACAAACCAACAAACCACAACCAAAAGAACACCCAAACACCTACCACGTATTAACCTGGGAGTTCACATTTTTCACGATYCCTACTTTATACAGTAAACTCCAGATTGTTAAACTATTTAAACATCCTCAGTAGTTTCTTCCGGCAAAATAAGCTTTTGTTTTTGCTTTTAGTATTACAGTCCAACATGTGCTGACCCATACCAGATGCACATACAACTCCCATCCTTAGTTGGCAGCAAGCAATTTCAGAAATAAACTACACGTGGCAGCTCCGCTAGAGTGAACTGTAAGCAAATTAATCTGAGCAGAAAGAGCACACCAAGACCGAAGGTTCTCTGTCCTGGCACCCCAAGAGAAGACAAGAACAGGCTATTTCAGCAACTCTTCAGAATTCACATTAAGTCACCAAGCAAAGAAACGATTAAGAGGTTGTGGTTACACACCACCTCAACCGAAGGGCTCTGGGAAACAAAAATGAGTGCCTGCCAAGGATAAACGAATTAGCTTTAAAGATAACACAACAGCCCTGTAACATTCAGTATTTTATAAACTTTCACCTCAGGATCTCATTTATATTAGCAAAAGTGAATATGGAAAACCAAAAGTAAGTATTGTACTGTTGTGTTCATTTTCAAGATGAATTTCAAATACAGCTGTATCCTGTATCAGAAATTGTTTGTAGCAAACATATAAGGCCTGTTTATATGACATGAAGTCAGGAAGTCCAACTTACGAAGAGGCTCTGTTAGTTTCTGATCCAATTACAAAAGCATTTTAGTTTGTAGAATACTCAGCAATAAATGTATGATTTTGTGAAAATATTAGAACGCGTTCATAATTTTTCTTTTGTGTTTGCCAAGTCAAACTCTTGGAAAATGCTTCCAGAGGTAACTATAGCTGCTCAAACTCTGATAGGCAGCAACATTAACATAAATGTTTATAAAATGAGATGCACTGTTTAAAAGGATTTTTCAAATTCATATTAACATACAGTTAATGAATTTAATGTATATTTTAGTATTTTATCTTCAGCTTGTCCCTGTGTCTCAACTTGCTAGAGACAAATTTGAAAAAGCTGTTACTCTGCCTCTGAAAACGCTACATCATTATTTGACAAATGCTGTTCAAAATATCATAGAAAGCTAACRTATTGGAAGTCATAAAGCTTGGCACAGGTAACATTAACTACAATGCTTCTCAATTTCACTTCTTTCAAATCCAAGAGCAATCTCCTTGTCTAAAAAAAAAAAATTAGTTAATATAATCTGCAGCATGGGCAGAATGGTTTTCATTAACAAAAAAATACTAAGCTGAACTGAATGTTCATTTACCACATTTATTTTCCCTCATTTTACTTTGTTTCTTATACAAGAAGGTTTGTTTGAAAAGAAGAAACACACAGTTGTTTTACTGTGTCCTACTGACCACAAGCTGAGAAAAAACACTGGCTTACAATATTTTGTAACCCAATGAACATTCATTTAGAAATTAAAAAACCCAATAGCTTCAAATTGGAAGGCATAAAGCAAGGTGGTCAGTAGACATCAGATCCTTTCATAGTAGTGCAAAAATATGYCTAGACAAAAATGTTAGAAGGCCTGAGAAAGCTCAATAAATCTTTTAAAGTCAACATTTATGAATTGTAGATGCACTACTGGAATACAAATTAATATATCTCTGTATCTATCTTATTCATCATCTACAAGTAAGTAAAAAATTGTTAAACAACACTGAATTAATTATAACATTCTCAACGATGTTTATGTTGTCATGGCRAGAAAATTTATGACAAAAATCACTGTGATTCTTAATTTTTTTTAATGGTATGTAATATCTGGGGTGAATAAATGGAAAAGAAAACCAGCAAGTTAAGGGCTTTTCACAGTGCTGTTTATATTATTATATAACACCAATTAAAATGCTAGTATTTTTGTTATATTTTGACTTTTGATGGGTATACTTTAAATATAAATATTAACAATAGCTGAAAGATATAAGTTTTTATATACGAAGAGTAATATAGTCAAGACCCTGATCGTACAAATGGCTGCACCATACAGGGTCAAAACTGCATTGTAATGCTGAAGTTTCATATTCTTTTTTTAAATCATCATAATTAAGAAAACATTTGCATTTTTTAAAAATTCTTTTCTGTAGTGACATTGTCAAATATCATGGTTTCTCATTAAAACATTTATTTTTCTATATAGCATCCTTAGTTAGTTTTTATGTAAGAAATCAGATACCACTTATACAGTTAAGAGTACTGGCAGAGTCCCCATAAAATAGGCTCAACACTTCAAATATAAATGTGCTTTAATAATCACTAGAAATAGAAAGAGATGTTATAAAAAAAGATACAAAATGCTCCTTTATATGTTGACCCAAAAATAAAAGACTGACAAAGCATTTTGAAAAGTTTTATGTTCAAGAAAAGGTATTATTTTACATCAAACAATATGGTCAGGAGTGAAGCTGTCTGAATGTGAAGGTTTAAATACATGTATTTATATATGTATGTATATATTTAAATTATCCTGTTACCCAAAATAGTTCCCTGACACCTTCTTTTTTTTTTTAAATTACAATAAAAATGTTAATGAAATAACACCTTTATCTAACCAAAATATTTATAAGCCACAGTGTTCAGAAACGGTAATTAGGCCACTGTTACTACTGAAACAACACCTGGACTTCTGTGCAAGAAACAAACGCAAACTTTTCAACACATCAGCAAAAAACTTCAAGACTAATGGATCTTAAGATTGTATTTAAAGTATTTAAAAAACTGCAGTAACACCAGATGATAGACAAAACCAAAGGATATAGTACAAAAAAGTTGGAACAAAACACTAACCCTTCCATAGCATATTTTTAAATTAATTTTATTGTGAACTAGAACTGTGTTCTGTGAATACGGAAGACTGAGACCCTCCACACCTTTCCTGTCAGTCTGTGTGGGTTTTTTTTTTTTTTTTTTTTTTACTAAAGTTTACAATTCTAGGACTTTGGACCAAAACAAGAAAATCCCTGTAACTGCAACTAGTTTAACTAAACCTGTATTAGTGTAATACAAATAAAGCTTTAATAACCTTAAACATTTTCATCCACATGTTAAATAAATACACTTATCATGCCTAAAATACTTACTGTAGTTAGGCATTACAGCACATTACTCTGAACCTACAGTCCCCCATAGGCATAATGTATAATGCATTAAGCACTGCTTCAAAGGTTAGTCAGCATGTCAAAATCAGAAATTTGATTAATCACAGACACACAGTCTGAAATGGAGGTGACAACACTGATTGTCCTCCCTTTTTAACATATTTTTTCCCCCACTATGAATGAGCAAGCATCTCTCAGTTGAGAAAACTGAGAATGTTTTGCACTCAGAAGAGCAGAGTTGTGCACAGCTCATCAGCTTGGACTGCCAGCGCTGACACTGAGCGTGTTTGCCCATCCTTGCTTCCTGGTCTTCCTTCAGCGCCTCATCCACATCAAGATTTACATGAGGAACTGCTTGTATAGTAACCATAGCAACAAATTTGGAAAGAAGCCTGTCAAACACTTTATGCTGACCCTTGAGACCATTTTTACTAGTTAAAAAACCCAACACAGACTTGCACCCTTTTTCTTGGATTTAAACAATATAGAGAAATAAGAACTATTGAGCAGAAGTCTTCTCAAGTCAAAAGATATAATTAACCAGGGGAATCCCTCAAGAAACTAGAGAGTTTATCATACTCTCAGTTCCAGTCAAGTTCAAAGTTTTGGAAACAAATCACTGGCATGTTCAACACAGTCATTTTAAAAATGCAACTGCCCAATCTGATAAGGCAGAAAGAAAAAATATATCTTTATACGAGACTATTAGCCATACCTTATTGGATATTGGAGACTTTGCACTGAAAATTCTGCACCCAATATTGGTTCTTCTGATTCCTAAGAAAAACTTCTGGTTTATATCTTAAGTTCTATTACCTGCTTTAATTTTTATCATTAACAGATTGCAAACAAACGTCTCAATTGTGAAATTCCTGAAATTCTGATACAGCAGATACTCATTGCCAATAAAGATCTTATTGAATGATATTTCTGTTTTAGAACGAGAAAATATATTCTAAGTTCTACACAAACAGAGACGGCGCATAACAAACTCAACCAACAATAAATGCAAGGAGTTAAGACTGTCGTACTGGATACAAGTCTTTCAAATGAAAGACTTAACTCTGTAGTACACATATTTCAGTTCCGTTCTCATGCAATTCTGGGCACTACTAACCTACAACAGCTGATAATGCCCAAAACTTCCTTAGAGACTTTATGATAGCAGAAGGAAACTTAATAAATGTTTCAATGTGCCTTTTGGATGCATATTTGAGACATTTATGAAGTAAACCCTGAACTTCCATTTCATCACTGAACCAATGCTGAATAGTTCACCTCACTTGTAACAGGTCACTTGCAAGTAAAACATTATTTCAAATTAAGTACTATCACACTGAGTACTATTATAGGACAATCAGGAGAGCAACAGATTATTATTCGTGTTCATTCTTCAATTAAATCACATTTATTTTGTTAAAAGGCAAAATTGATGAAAACTTGAATATTAAAAAATTTTGGCTTCTGTTGCTTTCAAATATATCATTGCATGATATATTTGAAAAAAAAGAAGGCATGATCACAACACAAAATTTAAGACTTTTTTTTTTTATTCTTCCATATGCTATGGATGTTAAAGCACAAGCAGCTGTCACTACTGGACAAACAGCAGGAGTTTCTACTGTGGACATTCACAGTTCACGTTATATCAAATCACCAACATGGTAAACCTCCAGAAGTGCCCTACCCACCAGAAACTAATTCTAGTCACAAAAACAAATGTCAGAAACAGAAGAGATGTCAGCAAAGAGGCATGAGTTGATCTTCTCTAGGCTTAAGCCTTATCTTTTCCAAAGAGCTTCACATCTGAAGCATCATTTTGAAAGACCTAATCATCTTGTAGTGAAAAGCAAAGAAGCTTGAGAGTATYACATGCCGAATTGCTTTAAGCAATTCAGAGAGAATGCTTGAGGAGCAATTTAATAGTCAAATAATACAACTTATAACCCATGCAGAACCATAGGTTTTAGTAAAGGATGCCCAAGACGACAGCTGCAACTGAGCCACTGTTTCTCTCCTCCTTCAAGAAAGGAAACAAAAGGAGAGAGGGCACATATTAGCCTGCAATATTAAATTCACACTTTTAGTCGTGCACATAAGACTCCATTAGCAAGCAAGAAGGTGATTAAATAATGAGATCTTAGACCCTTGCGCTGCATTTCAGCAGGGAGGCGGCAGGCGCTGGGTTGGTGCTCCTGCGGGGCCCCGGGACATCGCTCACTCACCCAGCAGATGGCACCGGAGCCACGCAGGCCACCACGGAAATCAGGACAAACTCCAGCCAACAAAGCATTCCGCYTTGTAAGCAGAATTAGGGTTATTTTGAAACAGATGGGCTCTAGAGAAGCTGCTGCGCTGAACATTATGCAGTTGTTTATTGTCCGGCTGGTTTGAAACCCAGGGATTATTTGCCAGCATCTAGCAGATTCTCTGTCACGTCAGGTTTCATCACAAGGAAAGCACAGTGAAAGCCACTGGAATACATATATACTTTTTTCTTTACTAAACCAGTCCTAAATTAAGAACTTAACTTGCTATTGTACAGTGCTTTGCAGCAGAATGTCTGTCATGACAAGACCAACTGCATAACCAACATCTTAACCCCGAAGCTGAACAGCTAACACAGCTATCTTCTATACAAGAATCCTCTAAATGTTGCCTATCTTGATAACAAGTAAAATTTGTCTTGTGTTTTTCTCATTTTATGCATCTGCAATACAATGCTGTCACCCTTGGACACGCACAACACACTCTGAGGCTTTTCACTGTAACAGTGATCAGCTCAAAGCCCCCTTCCCCAGAATTTTTTCACACATTCTCAGCACTTCAAATACTAAAATACGGTTACCAGATACATGATCTGGAAGAGCAGACAGGAAGAGGTGAAAAAATGAACACCGTTAGTGACAACAATTCATCACTTAAAATATTTTGGTGGAAATAGCAAAAAAACCCCACCAAAACCAAAGACAACTCCTGTTTCCTAAAGAAAGCACACAGGTGAAAGGACATACTTGACATCATTGGAATTAGAAGTTCTAGCTACATCAGTCTAACACATAATTCAGAACTGCTCTTCTGAATATGACACGTGAACCTCCAGCCAAACTCACTGCAAACACAAGCAGACCACTCCACAAAGCAGCATATAGATTTCACAGAAACACCAGAGAGATTGATGTGGCTGTGGCACAGCAAGCCTTGTTCGACAGCAAAGCAAAACTTATGCAGCCAGCTTGCAGTGCAAATGAGCCATCCATTTAGTCTTCACCTATACACTGCTCTCTAATCATCAAGATCAGATGTAAGGACAATTTGAAACATGCCATCCTGTCAGTGTAATAGTAATACCTGTAGAATGTGTGTGAAGTGTGCATTTTTTGCTCCTCTGCATGAAATTTGGCATAAGGAAGAAAAATCAACTGGTCATCTTACAGGGTGAGCCAAACAGACAAAATCTCCACATGGGGTTTTAGTTCTGCTTGTAGTACAAGCCACAGAAGTGTTACATCAAACACACTCAGTTGATTTTTCCTCCTCTCTGAAGTAATGGCCTTAGTTTTAGGTTAGATAACAGGATTTGCAAGAGAGTTTCTGTAAGCTTCAGGAAGAATTTATCAAGCTACCAAACTGTGAAAGTCTGACTGGTAGAAATATGCAGTTGGGTCCTTGATAAATACTGATGCTGCTAGATAAAAGGAGGTGAGCGCAGCAAATAAGTAGCAATGGTATTACAAAGCAGCATGTCGTATTTCTTTTTCACGCTAGCTTTTGTTGTGTTAAAGAAGAATCTAGAATATTTCAGTTGAATAGCTTACAATTTTCAGTATCACTATCTGCCCTGGCACTAGTGAATGTGGTACCCATACAAAAAACAAACTATACAAACACTTACATATCCATACAAAGAACAAACACTTCTCATTTCCAAAAAACTCTTACTTTTGTAGAAGCTTTGTTGTAGAAGATAATCACAGACAAGCAATAATCTCCTTTCAACACAGTGAGGAGCATACAGCTAACCAAAATGTAGAGAGCCCTGATCTGGATGAAAAGACTGGTTTGTGCCAAGAGGAGAGCCCTTAACAGGTGCCTCAGATATAATCATTTCATGTCCAAGCATACACAAAGATAATCCTGCCTTTGATTTTCCCAGCCTTTGAAAGGTGTGAGAGACAGGAAGTCTAAACTTAGCAGAGCCAAGGTTCAGGTATTATGTCGTAGTTCGTAGGAAACTCATTGTGGGATTTCCTCCTCTTTTTCTTGAAACAATGTTTTCTGCAGTCAACAAATTGCTCACTCAAAGACTGTTAGCTTAGGTCCTCACAAATGCAGGACTCTTAGGGTCATCTCATGTAGACACCACCATTTTATACAGCTTAATTGCTTCACCGCATCTTTTGTATTATCATGTCATTTGATTACAGAACAGATTGTCAGCATCTGTACCTATGTCATTGTCAAAGGAGTAAGAGAAATGCTGTATTCATTGTCCTGAGAGCTCACAGATCTGGCAAGCTCTTCCAATCCTTTTTTAGGAACTGTTTCGAGTCTAAAGACAGCTTACATAGTCATCAAAGCTAGGATGTTTGTTCAGCCCCTTCAAACCTTTCTTCTAGGAAATACAGACAGTATAGAGCATCTGTCTGTCAACCCTTAGGTAACCTTCCTGTGGCTCCCAAAAAGAAGGTTACTTTTCTCCTCCTGAAATGAAGAGAATGGAAATATGAAAAAAAATATGGGAAGATGACCACACATGGAACTCTCCAGTACAGACCTCCTCAAGAGAAGTGCTGTTGATGTCCTTTGGGGGTCCCAGAATGACATCCTTCAAGAAACAGATCAAGATTGTTAAAATAGGTGCAAAAGACTTATAGTTTATTTATCAATACTACTAAGCAATGGAGGTTTGAAAATATTTGATCAAATGTCGTAACAACTTAGAACACTTGTTTGACTTTCATTTATACCAGTTTCATATAATGTATTTCTTCCATAAATAGTATAGCCCTGCTAACTACGTTATCATGCCAGGATATAATTAAAGTTCACAAACTGCTCTTGGGCATGCTACAGATTACATACAATGTACTACATAGCTGTATCTGTGGTATACGCCTGACTTAACTCGCTTTTTAATACAAAATACCAATGTTTAAAGTGTTCTATTTGAGAAAATGGGAGTTCTCTCAGTTTATAAACATCCAAACAGATAATTTTAATGCATAATCAACCAGATATTTTTGATGCATATGGAATTGGAAGAAGTAAACTGGAGGGCAGGGAGAAGCTAGAGTTAAATGCCCAGTGTTGCTGTAGTTCTTTCATGTCTTCCAGCCAATTAGTAGTCAAGTCTTAAGGTTAGTTTAACCAACCACCTTCTGATTTATTGATTGTACAGAGAATCCTAAGGAAAGGGAGTTCATATGCAACATCATTTTTCCTCCTCTCATACTTTAGAAGGACTAGGAGGCTTCCAGAAAGAGTTGAGGCAAACAAAACACTCACAGCAGCCTTTTCACTGTTTTATGTTGCACTAGAAGCCAGACAGGAACTACAATTGAAAAAAAAAAACCCTATAAAATGGCAAATCTGCTTTTATTCTTTCATCTCCTTCCCTCTGCAAAATGCAGACACGCTATACAGTCTGACAGATTTGGCTTTTAGCACTTACCACTGTCCAATTTTTTCCTACTCAGCTCCAAGCAGACCACATTTAATAGCCTACGCTATTGTTTCTAACACTGCCCTTTAAGTTTCTGTCAATGCACGAAAGAATTTTGTCATGCTATGAAGCAAACTATTCTTCCTGGTGCTGGTGCCAACATTCCTCATCTACAGACTTGAACATAACAAACTGGTGAAGAAGAGGAACGGAAGTCTAACTGTTTCTGTGCTGTGCTTTGGAATGGCTGACAAATGAAAAATCAAATTAGCAGGAAATTAGTTGTGGCTAATGAATTTGGAAGGAAAGTAATATACAATGAATCCAGATACAACTGGATTGTTAGAAGAGCAAGTGAGATCAATCTTGAACACAGTCTCTCTCTCTCTCRTTTTTAAAAGAAGAGATGGTAAAATTGAGAAACACACAGAACCATTCCCTCCAAAACGTCTGATAATTTGTTTTGGTTAGGAGAAGAGATGGCTAAGACTTAATATGGGTATCTTAATCCCTTCACACATGAGGATTTTTAAGTTTATTTTAATCATGCCTCAAAGTCTCATCTTTGCTGTATCTGTATCACCAAAATAACAAACTCTTGTTAAAGTAACAAAAGTTGTTAAAAGTACATCGGTAACATTTTGAGAGTAGAGACCATCAGTCTCTGCCTCAGAATAAGCCAAAAGCTTACTGCACACTCAGATCATGCATTTGCAACAAATAATCAACACTACAATGCAGAAGTAAGAGGATATAGACCACTGCTGGACTTGATGCCCTTCAGAAAAGGATTAAGGGGGTTAGTTTTATAGCTACCTCCAGCTACTGTTTAGCTGGATACTGAAAATATTACAGGAGAGATGACATAAAATAATCTCACTGCATTTTCCAACCATCTAATAATTCTCCAGATGTTAATTCTCCTAAACAAAGCTAAATTCATTATTAAACTTAAAATGGTTGATACATAAAATCAAATATGTCTTTCATTCCCAAGTATTGAAAGGGATTTGCTAACCAACTCAAAAAAATCTTGACCTATACAGACATGCTACTTAACCTATCTTTAGGCTGACAGACAGACACCTATTCCTCTTCAGAGTAGTAAGAAGGAAGCTAAGAATAACTTCAGTTGCAAGAAGAATTTCAGGTAGGCTGTATATTTACCATAATCTAGTAGAAGTCTTTTGTTCAGCTGAAAATAGCAAGGTATCCCTTTCCTTATTTCTTTCATTTATGTTCATCTATTTCAAGCATCTGCAGTACATCCTTCACTGAAAAAACTAGAACTGGAGACCTCATGTTATTCCATACTCTTTTCTATGCAGTTTCTTCCCTTGGCTGGTTTGTTAGTGCATATTCACTAGTGATTAGATATATTTTCCAATTCCATCCTCCAAGTGATGTTTAGATATTTGTTACTTTATAAAATTACTTAAGTGACTTATTTTGCTATTCACATGACCTGTGTTTTATTCTCCTGGACTGTTTTTACAGTAAGTTGCACAGATCAAGTAAAGAACACTGTCAAAAATACAGCGAAGTAAAGCACTAAAAATGAGATCTAAGACAAGGAGTAGAGCAAGAATGAAACGAACAGGATAAGGAGTTACACAAAATAGAACTGGAAAGGATGAAAGTTTCTCCCGGCAAAAAGAAGGAATAAATGCAAATGAAATTTCATCACCCCTACACAGTTGCTTAGAATTATGAAGTTACTCACAAGTTATGTCCTTACCAGTGTAAAACATGCCTATTCTTGGCAAATATTTTTGTGTGACGTTACGGTACTTGGTTCAATGCTTCTGAATTGTAAAGCTCACAGGGAAGTTCTGGTCCTTCCTGGATCCTAAAAACAAGACCAGAAAAAACCCCCGAACTCAAAGCTCCCCTGCTCAATAGTTAAAAAAAGAATACTTACACTTCATTGATTAACATTAAATACTTTAATAAAAAGTCCCTTGTTTGATATTGCTAATGTGCATGATGACTCGGTAAAAAATGAGCATAAAGATAACGTAACAGAGTCACACTAGGAGACTTACTCTTTTTTCCTGAAACCCACCCCCTATTCCTCTTTTTGTAGCTTGACTAAATTGGTTTTAAAAACTAGTTCAACTAAACTGGTTTTAAATAATTTAGCTGGTATCTTCCTCATTCCCTCAGAGATTGTTCTGCAGCTTAATGCAGTTAGCTGCTAGGAAGATATCCTTGCACTGTTCTGTGGTATTCTTCTTCCTTGGTCATTAAACCCTCTAAAAATTCTTTTCCAAGTTGTCAGGTCTTTCAAGTTCTTTAGCTAAATCTATATATAATTTGTAGTTGAAAGTGTTTTGATTGTAAAATGAAGCATAATTTATTGCTAGACCATAGAAACCAGAGCTACAAAGAATCTCAAATGATTATCTAGTCCATCTTCATGCCCTATGGCACAGTTAGTTACCTTTGTCACATTCATGAGAAACCTCCGTTTAACCTTAAAACCCTTGCAGGATGAAGGTTCCACAAAATTCTTTGCCAATTTATTCCATTACTTATCATTATTAACATCTAACTTAAATTCCCACTGATGAAATAACACCTTTATTTCTTGTTTTATAAATTGTAATAAATTTACATTCCCTTCCTCTTTGCAGCTACTTTTATGTATTTGAAGATTTGTGTATTATCAGGTATCTTCTATAGACCAACTGCCCTCTGCCTCGTATCTCATACTGTATGGTTTTTTCAGTTGTGTTTTCTAGATCCCCACTTAATTCTTACTGCTTTCCCCCTCTGACTCTCCAGACGCTTCCCATCCTCTTTCAAAAGACATGCTGAAAACTTGACGCAGTGCTACATGTAAGGTCTTACTAGTACGAACAGCACAGAAGCATGTGTTTGCAGATAACATACTTATTCACAGATTCACAGTAAGGCAAATGTTATATAGCATCACATTGTTCATCCATGTTATGTCATTGGTTATATCTACTAGCATGCAGAACTTCAAACAGAATTACTTCCATCTTTTTCGAGACAAATTTCCAATTTGCCAAGATAACTCTTAATTCTCATCCTGTGTTCCAGTGTTTCTGCAGCCTTCCCGAGCTGGTATCAGGAGGTACTTGCATTGCATTACATCATCCAAATTACAAACAAAAGTAGAACTGCACACAGGGCAGACCGTTGTATATAATCCATACTTCAACACATGCTTTTCTAGTTAATTTTACAGCCACCTAATAGTTTAATCAATGCCATACTTCCATCGATTATTTTTAGAATACTGTGCAAGACAGTAGCAAAGGCCACACTAGTTTCACACACAGCCCAACTCATATGGTTTCTCCCTTATATACACAACTTATACCTCTTTCTTCAAACTAGTTTGCTATGACTAGTTCGCTATGACTAACTGTCATAGCAAATCCATACAGCCTTGTTACTTACCTACTTGCAACTTTTCCAGGCTTTTATACTGTGTTTTTCTGGAAATTTAAGCTGCCTGGCTTATATAAAACCTTGGCTCCTTCCGGCATCCCAGATGAACACCATGTTTAGCCCTTTCTGGTCTACTGCAACCTTATAGAATCATAGAATATCTCAAGTTGGAAGGGACCCATACGGATCGAGTCCAACTCCCTGCGCCTCGTAGGGCTACCTAAAACTAAACCACTATATGACTAARAGCATTGTCCAGACACTCCTTGAACTCTCACAGGCTTGGTGCCATGACTACTTCCCTAGGGAGCCTGTTCCAGTGCCTGACCACCCTCTCAATGAAGAACCTTATCCTAATGTTCAGTTTGAACTTCCCCTGACACAGCTTCATTCCATTTCCTCATGTCCTATCGCTGGTCACCAGGGAGAGGAGATCAGCACCTCCCCCTCTGCTGCCTCCCTTGAAGAAGATGTAGACTGCCCCTCAGCCTTCTCTTCTCCAAGCTGAACAAACCAAGTGACCTCAGCTGCTCCTCCTAAGTCTTGCCCTCAAGGCCTTTCACCATCTTGGTCGTCCTCCTGTGGACACACTCTTAAATAGTTTGATGTCCTTCTTATACTGAGGCACCCAAAACTGCACACAGTACTCGAGGTGGGGCCACACCAGTGCAGTAGAGTGGGACAATCATCTCCCTCAACTGGCTACCTATGCTGTGCTTGATGCACGCCAGGACACGGCTGGCCCTTTTGGCTGCCAGGGCACACTGTTGGCTCATACTCAACTTGCCATCAACCCAAACCCCCAGATGTCTTTCCACAGGGCTGCTCTCCAGCCTCTCATTTCCCAATTTGTACGTATAACCAGGATTATCCCATCCCAGGTGCACTTGCTCGTGTTAAATTTCATACAGTTGGTGATTGCCCAGCTCTCTAGTCTATCCAGATCTCTTTGTCAGACCTTGCCCATTCTGCCATTACCTGAGATGGCATGGTACTCTGAGCATCATCCCAACAAAATAAACAGAACTCACACAAATTTAATGTCCTTGTTCATAATAAGTCCATTTCTTCCCAATTTTTATCCCTCTGAAGTGTATACTGCATTGTGAAGTTATACAATTTTCCACTTTGACCCCTCCTCCTCTTTCAATGTTATGTATTAATTTGTATTTTTCTTTGACTATTCCCCTTGTTTTTACTTGATCAAATTTCTCAAGACAACTAAACTGGTATTATTTCCTTGAGGTTTGGTGTTAGAAGGGCCATTAAGAAGTGACAATTTTTAAACCCAGAACTTAAATATACTTTCCTCTTTACAGAGCCTATTTGAAATTATTAATACTTGTTAAGATCTGTATTTATCATCTATTAAAAAAAAACCTTGAACTAAAATAACAAGAATTAAGCAATATGTGCTTGCTGCCACAGGTAAGCCAGAGAGCTATGGAGACCACTTGCTCAGATCCTAAGACCAGAATCTGACAACAGCTTCTGCTTTAACATATCAAAAATTTCCTGTTGAGCTCATGCTGTGTTAGAGATTTTATATTTCAGTTTATTCAGTTATTAACTTGTTCATCTAAAGAAATAAAGTGGAAAATGAAAAGGAAATCTTTATATTCATCTTCAAATAACTGAAAAAGTAAAAAGTGCTACCTAATGAGCCTTAGTAGCTCCAAAATCCTGAATACCATCAGGATCAGAAATAATTTTGGCAAATTATTTCATTACAAACAGTAATTCCTTTATTAATTAAGGCAAATGGGCTTTGTTTTTCCATTTAAAACTGTTGTTAAAGGTATCCAGAAACCTAACTGGATTTTTTTTTTTTTTTTTCAACTAAATTCTAATTTTCATCCAAATGTTGCTTCACATGAAGTTGATTTTAAAAGTACAAAATAAATGCATTATTCATCCTTTACAGTATCATCAGTCACAGCAATGTGTTAAAAAACTGACTAAATGAAWGTTTAAGCTATGTAATTACTTGAATGAATAAAGACAAAAAGTACCAAGTTATGCTGATCTGAATCACGATTTTTCCCTCTTTGAAAAAACACAAAGCTAGATTTAAATTATTTCAGGTTCATCAAACCAAGGTGCTAGCCACAACTTTTAATGTACTACAGGATATAAATGGTACTACATATCTTCTGCCAAGTCACTGAAAGACTTAACAAGTGCAGACATTCACTACCACCTTGCAATGCTCTAACTGTGAACCATATCTGAAATACCTAACTGAGGCTATGATGTCTAATGAATCCTTTGCAGAAAGGATCATATCTGTCTGTACTTAAGCTTGCTAAATGTAAGTAAATGCATTAGCAAAACTTCTTGAGCTAATGAAACTAAGACTTTTTGATCAGAGCTGGCTCATGTCAGGGCAAGCTGAGCTTGCTCATGTATGTCTACAAGATTGCACAGTCAGACTGAACATGAAAGACAAAATTGTTGCATATATTCCTTTTGAGCATAATCCTAAAACCTACTGCTGCAGACTGACAACAGCAGGCAATCTATGTAATGCTCAAAATAATTACAGATTCATTTTTAAACGTAAGCTAGAGACTCCAGATAGAAAACAAAAAGTATAGAAGAGAAGCAAACCAGAACACAGTTGGCCTTAGGACCACAAGGATGCAGCCACGATGTTGGCCAACAAGACATAATACRGAGATATATAGTTTTCTTGAAACTACTAGAAATGACTAATTTATTCAGTCAGACATCAGAAAAAGGTTCAGAACATGATTTTTAAGATAGTCCCAATGAACAAAATGCAAACTATACCCAGTCTATAGAATTAATCCAATGATAAAACAACAAGAGTTAAAATAGTAAATCATGGGTAAATCCAAGATTAGGAATATTCACTGACCTTAGTTTACCACTAAAAGCATTCCCAGACTTAAGTTTGTTAACATTCATAAGAATCTTAGTATATATAAAAATCACATTTGGAAAAAAAACACTTTGTTTTTCCTTTACTGCATTTCTGCTTGCCTAACAAAGACACACAACAACAAAGAAACTCCGAACAATATCCATTTCCCAATGCCAAGACTAAGAAACCCAGATGGATGGATGGAGACACCAGTGCAGACTGGAGCCACTCCACAGCAAGTACCACTTTTCTCCAAAGTGGAAGAGAGTGCTTTTATGTAGCCCACACACAGCTTCTTCTAATTATGCCCACAGCTGTTAAGCAGAACTGCCTGTTCTCCAGCAAGGTGACCCTGCCAAACCTGCTGTGAAAGGAACAACATTTGTTACTTTAAGAAAAAGTTCAAGTTACTGCGGGGGGGGGGGGCGAATCCAGAGACCACTGAAGTCAGCGAAAAGACTCCCATTTGAATCACTGGGTCTTGGATCAAAACACCAAGAACAGCCTCTACCTCCACATGCAAACCATGCTTTTATAATAGATGTAGTGTGAATGTAAGAAAAACATCTCTAGCTACAGTCAAAGATGTAACTATTTCTTTAATATTAAAGTGTTTTTTTCCTATTTTAATTTTCTTTGGCAGTTGAAACTTTTGCAAGAAGGAAACCATCCAAAAGAAAGCTGCATTGGCAGTACCTTCAAAAATGTTTGCATATTTAGGAAGTCACAGGAAAAAGAAATAATCAGCATTCTATATACATTTTAGCATGAAAATCTGAATAAATACTTCGTGTCAGTACTATATACTTTTTTAATGCAAAAAAAAATTAATCATTATTGAAATTCTTATCTCAAAATCTTTTGTAGCAATAATCAGAACCTAAGAACAACAATGTCACTGTCGACTTGTTGCCTAAAGACCAAAGGAAGTTAACCCTTCAGACAGTGTTTCCAAAAATACCCGATATAGTACCAAGCATTTGATGGAAGGAATGAAAGATGTGCTGCAATGCAAAAGAGAGCCATCACCTCCAGAATGTTAAATACTGAGTATAGTAATCTCAGCGCAGTGCTATAATCCAGGCCAAATTGTCTGTATGGATTCACGCATAATAATAATAATAATCCTGAAGACAAGAGAAATGAAGAAAAATATGTAGCGCTGAGGACAAGAGGAAGAAACAGTGGAAATAAAGGAGAAACTAATTTTCCCAGTTATGCTAATTCTATGGAAGTCTTTACACAATTTAAAATCTTGAACATACTGTCAACATTGAACAAAGCTATATCAAGTACCCCCGTGTCTCTTCTCAAACCAAGCACAATTGGTCCTAAACTGTTTACTACCTGGGCTATCTGAACCAAGTCAGCATTGCTTTAAAGGATAAAGAAAAAAAAAAAAAAACCAAAACCCCACCAAAATACTCAAAGTTTAAGACATGAGTGCATTCTTTTTTTTAAGCACAGAGACTAAAGGAGACAAGTCTAAACCCAGTATTTCCAAAATACTTATGCAATATTTAAAGATACATAGCAGTATCTTTAAAGGTCAAGTGTGTACAAAGCTTAAAACAACTACTATTACATGTACTGTAGCATTTCAGAAGGAATTAACTAGACCACATTTTTATTTAAGATCTCTAATCTAGACGAAGAAATACAGCTTGTTGACATACAAATACACGAGACCTGGATTTGAAGGAGTTGCCAATTCTAGTTGCCCGTCCCACCTAACTTCCCCTGCTGCACTGCTACTGAAGCAGAAATAGTTGAACTATGAACAAAGATGCTTCTAAGCTCTCAGTTTTCAGTCCAATATTTTTCATCCAGTCCAATATTTTTTAGGCAAAGTTAAATGAACACCACCAGTTTAGATAACAAAGGGCAGTAACTGCTTCAGTTGTCTGAACCTAACCTGTTTGCCTGTGTGAATGGAGGTTTTCCAATAGAATGATTTCACTGCTTTACAGAACCTATTCTTTACACTACAGTATTTCATAGGTGCTAATTGGTTGTGGTTCTATTTTAAGCCCGTGGTGAAAGGCTTAGTGCTGCTTTGTCTTACCTATCTGGTAAACTTTTACTGCCATTATCAAGAGAATAAGGACTTTTTTGGTTCTAATCTTCAGTAAACCTGTTTTATCCTACATCAACCACTATTTTTATGATGAGACAGATGGAAGAATATTGCTATACATTCATTAAACATTTATAATAGAATTCTGGCTATGCTTCTTGTTGCAAGCAGTCTGCTACTTACATTGAGTATACACCAAAACTTTCTGTGTGGAAATGATAAAAATTTACTGATTTAATTTCCTGGAAATCTGCCAGAAGAAAGTGCTGGTGATCAGGATCATAGAGCATGGTTGCAGTTTTAGAAAGATATTTAGAACAAGAGCTCTACTCAAGGGGGAAAGCTTTTTTCCAAAAAGTGTTGTTGCGTACCTGAGACCATACATAGTCCGAATTAAAAAAAGAAAAAAAAAAAAAGTTGGACTTTAAGAATCAGATGCAAGTCCTAGCATATGACTTTATGAAATGTATTTTAATCTGATATCATGCACTGCACATTTGAGCATATAATCTATTTTAAGACATTTCTACAGAAAACCATCATAGTCAAATACAATGACTGGCATTCCTACAATAGCAGAAGGGAAAGATAACACTGATTGGAAAAAAAATTGAATTATACAGCATTTCTCTATAGTCTTATCACATCAGTTTCATTCTTATTACAATGTTCCATGGATTTGGCGAATTTCATGGACTACTAATAAAAAGTCCAGTCTCAGTAGAAGAAAACAGAAATGGGAAGCCTTAAAAATTCAGAGAACAGGTAAGCCAGATGCCTAGCTATTTCCTAACTACACCGCAAACGTACCTATGACTAGCCCATATTTGGCCATCTAAAAACTGAGTGGATGGGGTGGTTTTTGTTTTGTTTTAAATCAGAACTAAAAAAATGCCTATATAGACAGTTTCACTATAAAATATAAGAGGAATATCTATATATGTACACTTACAGGTGTTCCTCTTTAATCACAAACTATGAAAACTATCAGCTACATGTTTAAAGAACTTAGTCTTAAGAAAAAGAGGAAAATTCCTTTGTGCAGAGACATGAGCTTGCAAGGGATTCTTAACATTATTGCGATTGAAAGACAGACACTTAGAAGTTCAACTCACAAAAAATCCCAACACCCACCACAACAACAATCCAAATCCACATCCCACACTAATCAAGATATTTCTTCTGAGCAGAACAGCAAGTAAACAATAGATAAGAGATACAGTATACTGGGGTTACATTAAGGACGGCTGCTAATACTAGTATTAAACAAAAAGGGCAGCCATGTATTTTAACTTCATAGTAAAACCATATAAGTTAAATATCAAAGGTTATAATTTTTTAAATCCAAAATTATTTTCCTGACTTAACTAAAGGAAGAATTATTGCAATTTGTAACCAATATAGAATTATGAGAATAAAATAAGAAGGAAAATTTAAAAAAAAAAAAACAAAAAACAAAAAAACAACTTTGGAGAAAAAAAATCAATGCTGTTTAAACTGATTCTTGTTTGAGACAACAACATATCTAAAACTGGGAATGGAAAGAATATAAATAACCGTTCCTTTTAGTAAATGGACCTAAATCATTATGACAGTTTGATAGTCTTAAAACTGATGCCTACATAAATCCCATAAACAAGCCTACCAATTTCTTTTGTTGCATTAGATAGTAATTATTATTATTTAAGAAATTTTCAGGATATAGCATAAAAATAGAATTGCAGTTCAGGAATGCCTGAATGCGGAATAAGCAGAAATGCAGTATCTTTATGGTGGGTTTAGATAACCCATGTATGGGATTATAGAAGAGTAACTACTGAGCTTAAATTTGATGCATGTCTTAATACAAATTAGTTTTCAGTTGTGGACAATTGATACCAGGAAATTCTGTACTATGCCACTAATTCTTTTAATAGCTTAGTAGGATACTAACACAGTAATTCATAAGAATGGATCAACATTCCAAATCCATAATGGTACATTCTGTGGCCTAAAAACCCTAATAAATGCWTTTGTCCAACTAAGGAAGAACAAAAAACAGAACAAAACAATCCCAATTGAAATTACTGCAATACTTTTTTGTCCAAGCTACAGAGCAACTATGATGGTTTAAATGTCATAGTTGGGGAAAGAAAAAAAAAAGATTAATAAGGAAAGAGAGCCCTAAATTTTGATTATGGTACCTGTTTTTACATCCATTTAGCTATCTATCTCAAATTATTTTATGTAATTTTTAGTCATGTTAAGTACTTGTTTCATCATCCATGTAATTGCAAGCAACTGTGAATGTCATGCTTTAGGGAAAAATGTATCACGTTCAAAGGACAGTGCTCATTCAAGCTAACTATTTTTTCAAACTGACAGGGAAGAATATCCTAATTGCTTGTTAGCACAGTAAAGTTCATCTCATCCTTTGTGTCACTAAAACAGGTATGATCAATTACATRCTCTATATTACTTTGTGAAATAAGGCATCTGCCTATAGGCAAGCTTAACCTTTAAGCAGCTTGTTTAAGGAAATATTTTAAGAGTTCAGCTCTAAAGTCTTGCTTTTCCAAACTAAAGTGCTCCAGCAGGTAGGAGAAAGAGGTGCAAAATTAAAGCACTCCTGTGAAACCACTGAAAACAACACCTCTATATATTTGATCACATCAAACTATATTGGAAACAATATACAATGATACATTTTTCCACTTCACCTATCTGTGAAGCTTAAAAACTATAACTAGCACTGAAAACAGACACTATCATAGTCTTAAGAAATGCTGCTGTCTCAAATTGAAGTTAAAAATGTGACTTGGTATGCCACAGTTATCTACCAGTGATATATACTTAGTTAGAGATGCTATTTAAATTCTATCTCATGTTTCATCAAAGGGCATTCTCCAAATAAGAATATATTCCCCCTTATAKCTGAAAACTTATCTTTGTCCAAAAACAACAAG
Organism: Phoebastria nigripes; assembly: GCA_035582835.1. NCBI lineage: Eukaryota > Metazoa > Chordata > Aves > Procellariiformes > Diomedeidae > Phoebastria > Phoebastria nigripes. The sequence continues at coordinate 1,266,063 of JAYKAV010000444.1, read as the reverse complement.
CAGGCAAAAAATACTTACTTACCTATAGTGATGTAGATTATTTAAAACTACAAATGAAAGCTGCAGGTGTTCCACACTGATACATGAAAGCCTTTAAAGTGTATACTATCTAGTTATTTATATTATCATAATTTTGTCATTGTTATTTGTATTCTGTTTCCTTGAGTTTCAAAAAACCCCAAACATGGCTCATTCTTGCAGATAACATTTCAAAACACTTAATATTAAAAGCTTTGAAGGATTTCTTTCTCAAACTCAATGTTAAAAATGATGTAAAATGTCATGTAAAAATGACAGTAAAATAAAAAGTATCCCTTACAATAAAACTCATTCTACACCCATTCCTTCCCAAAATCTAGTACTTACATAGGACAACATATTGATATGACTTCGTTAATTTTTAGAAATTCCTAAGACAGCATGAACAGTAACTAATTCACCATCTTCTGCTGACAAACCAGATGGACTAAATGCTATTTTATTGATTTATTTGAAAGCTAAGATTCTCACTATCTTTTAAGGTTTTCGGTACAGTTTGATTGAAATGGGACTGATCAGACTGCAATCATTTCCAGAACAAATATATTATAGTAATAATCTTGCTGTACAAAATGGTTTTTTTTAAAGTTTCTACCTTCACAATGTTGAGGGACAGTTAGAACTACACTTAAAGAACAAAGGTGAACACAAAAATGAAGATAACTAGAAAAAAAATTACTTAAAACCCCCCTAATTTCCCTAAAAGTCTGCACTTCTGCCTCCCAGGTGACTCTCGCAATAGATGCAAACTTAATAAAGCAAAAAGCCGTATTTACTTTAAAAAATATGTTAATGAATTTTTGGAACTGGAAAAGCCTTTTGCTATCACAATCTTGCCTCATCTGCTGCCTTTTTAAAACGATCTTCCAGATAACACGACATGTTCTTCGTAATAAAAAACAGGATCACAGAAGGTGTGAAAGTAAAAGTGATGATGGTTTGTCAAGATATTCATTTTCATATTTTGCCTGGTATTTCTCTGACAGCCATAACACAGTGGTGTAAATTAATTTGCTGAGCGGAGATTTATGAATGGCGCTCCGCATTTTAAGGGTTACAGTTACAAGTAGAGGCTTCTGTATCTTTTTGCTAATGAATGCTTCCTTGCACCCAGGAAGATAGAATACCAAGATTATGAAAAAGGAAAATTACATTGATAAGATATTCAGTCAGGTTATTCTTTTTGTTAAGATTAAATGTTACAGCTTCACCAAATTTAAAAGAAATCTTTCAGATTTCTTAAGGAGCACCTAAAGCCTTTGGCTGAATTCCCAAAAGAATCCGTATTGACATGCAACAGATTAGAGAGGAAGCAAGGGTTGCTAAGAAAAACTATCACAATACCAGACAACATATACTATCTTAATTTCTGCTTTTTATTTTATCACTTCAATATAAAAATTTTGCATAAGTGATGTAAATTTTACACGTGATGCTCTAATAATATGCTGTCAGTCCTATTAAACAGGTTTTCCCTCAAGTCTTGAAGTTTTCAGAAGCTGAGAAATAGATTTTACAAAGTATTCTCTCCCTCTGATTTCACTTAAATTATAAAAAGATAAAACCTAACAAAGGTATTTTATACCAATTTAACTAATACATTTCAGTTAAAAACAAATACCATTTTTATTTCTAAACATGTCTATCTATCTTTTTATTTTTAGGTCTTCCAGCTAGCTAGAATATAAGCTTCCTTTAAGGTAGAAAAGGACAGTGTGAAGAGTAAGAAATCAGTACGTTCCTTGTCAATTAAATTTGTGTAAAAAGCAAAAATATACACACAGAGAAAGTTTGAATATTGGCAACATCCATTCTTCTATTATACAACTTCATACTACTTTTTAGAGTATTGTAAGATTTTTTTTGGCATGGCAACTTAGTTTACTTAAGGATTTTTTGTTATAAAAGCATTTCTTTTATTATAGTTGTAGCAAGGTAATCAAACAGTAAGCAATTATGAATAAATGGAATTACACTAAGATAATGATACCACATCCTCACACTGCATTCGCTGAAAATTCTACCAGGAAACTTTTATCTGTTTCTGAAGATACGTCCAAAATACTGAAAATAAATAATGAGCAATACATCTCTTTTCCCTGCCCTCCACTCCCTTCTCAGTATGAATCATAACTTAAAATATAAAATGCAATAAAATTCCTACCTCTTTCATTAAGGCTGTTTAGCACTGCCCTTTCAAGCTGTTCTTCTTCAGTAAGCCCACCTGTATAATCATAATAGCTCCCTGGCGTTCTGTATTGATAACCTGGATAGCCATAATACCCTGTAAAATGAATAGAAAATAAAGAAAATAAACTGCTGCTACTCAGTAGGAGAGTGTGAAATCAGATATTATCTTTATGCTATCTTTCTTCCACAAATTATTTTAATTTGGGAAAGAAAAAAATAATTAGGATTCAATTACTTACACAATATATGCCATGAATCAACTTCTAGTTTACAAAGCCAGACTATGGTAACAGGAGAGAGAAAAGCAACAGAAAAAAGATGGATCAAATGTCTCAGTTTTTTATAATTGTTATAAATAAGTGTCATAGAATTGCCATTATTAAGAAGTTTCACACAGAAATTGAAAGACACTTTTCATCAGCTCCTTTTAACATTTAGTTGTCAATACTTGGGCATCTTATTAAYGTCACTAGAACAGCAGCAACAAAACAGGTAGTTTTCAGGCTTTTTCCCACCTGTCTCTCACTTCCCCCCGGTGTCTATAAACAATATATGCCAATGTCATCATAAATTTAAGTAATGTTTGGACCTAGAAAACACATGGGAAAAGATTCCTTCAAACTTCTGCAGTAATATATACAGCTAATATTGCGCTATTGTACAGCTATATCTGCCCTGGAAAAAACCCACCACACCGTAGATCTCATCTAATGTCGCAATCACTGTACATTGCCTGCAGTACTGACAACCAAGAATTTCTGACCATTTGCAAAGTTTGTCAAACTTTGCAAAAAACCAAGCACAAATAAACCATCACCCACCCAAACACAGGGGATTTAAAAGAAAAAAATTACTTGGCTAGACAATTGAGCGAGGCTCTCTTCCCTTTAACACAATCTGATCTTGCCTGCGCACAGAAGATCTAAACTGAGAAAAACTAAGGAGAAAAGTCCCATTTTTCTATTCCATTTTTGCATCTTCAAAATACAAAGCTTTGGGTGATATTTTAATTTCTCTTCCAGACAGCTGGACAGGGGATTTTGAAGAACCAAAGTACAGAAATGTAGCCAGTTTCTTCCAACTGATAGAAAAGGTACAAGTTTTTCAACATTGAATAATTACAAATATTTTTGTATGAAACAAATACAGCATGCCATTGCCCTTTATCTTCAGATTATTAGCATCAATGATAGTCTTGTGTTATCTCATTAGTTATATGGATTCCATGTGTAACCTTCTTGTGGAGTTTCTGTGATTAGTAACAAGCACAGACTATGAAGTGAGGACATACAAATAATTTCTTTTAAAAAATGATTGTGTTAAAGAAAAAAATCCCAAGCTCTAGAACCTTAAGACAAATAAAAATAGGAATACCCTATCTTAAAGTTATATAGGAAAAGCAGGAAAAATTGAAAAGTGATTGCATGCTATTCTAAACAGGAGTATATATATATTCCTCTGTGTATTATGCAAATATACCTMCATATATTTTATATACATGTGTATGTGCACATGGATGTATGTATACATATATACATTATACACACACATAGAGGAAAAAATGCAATTCTGTCCGTTTGCAAATTTTTCCTTTTTGGAACATATAACTGACATCAGGAGAATTTTCATACGTGTGCAGTGAACACTTTGTATTATCCTCCAGTAACCTGAAATTCTGCCACTTCTCAAATGATCAGCAACTCCTCTGGTTAGAAAAGATTACTTTTATTTTTTAATCTGTATGAATTACAGTTATATTTTTAACAAACTTTAAAAGCCTTTAAGTGACACTGGCTATATTTAAGAGACATAATTCAGCAGAAAAATGAAACTGACTGCAGGATACCATTTAGCTGTTATATATATACACTTTGGATGCAATCTTCATGTATTCCCCTCATTCCCCTCTGCATTATGTTAATCTGAATGAACATTTTCTCAGCTATAAATTTATTTTCTGGAGGCTTCAAAACTGCTTGCAGGAAGACTATAAAAATCTGGTACTAAAAGCATGAAATTATCTGATGAAAGAAAAAGGATGTCGTATTTTAAGTTTGTTCTATTACTGTAAATTTTTGTATGTTTGATGTCTTACACTGTCATCAAGTTGTAAGTGCTCATAAAGCCGTAATCTTTTATTTTACAACAAGAAACAGTTTGGTAACATCTACATATTCAAGGTGTTCCTATTAATCAAAATAAATGTCCTAATACTTTATTCATTAACTCCATTTAGAGAAAACCTAATAATTCAGTTACTAAATACTAAATGTGTTAAAATTACACTTAAAATGATTTTTTTCTTCTAAAGCTGTTTCCTTGTACTGTTTCATAAAATCTGTTCTGACCATAACTTCATCTATTTTTCCATTTAAATCGGTATTTAAAGGCAGATAGTAATAAATCAGCAATACCAGAAAATGAAAAATTAATCAAGGTAAGGATGTACTGTATATGCATCATTAGCCTATGACACTAGAGAGAGTTTCTTTAATCCACAGATGGCCAAATTTATTACATATATCATATACCAAGCAAAAGGTTACATCTTCCATAAAGACTTCTGCAAATAGGATGAAAGACAATTACAAAGTATATACACAGGGAATGAACATAACAAATATACATATTTTTTAAATTGCAGTTGTAAATTCATTTTTCTAAAATGACTTAGTATCAAAAAAAAAAAAAAAAAAAAAAAACCTATTAAAAAAAAAAAAAAAAAAAAAAAAAAAAAAAAAAAAAAAAAAGGTAGTTACATCTAAAGCCAAGCTTGGAATACAGCATAATTCAGGTTAACCCTTCTCCTTTATCTCCCTTTTGTCCACAACAACTCAAAGCAACAGCATGGCTACTTTAGGGACTGCCCAAGACATGCAAAAAAACCCCAGACTTCTTCATTGTCAGCATACTAAAATTTTTTTTCCTCAGGTGCTATGTAGTCCCCCATCACCATCATGCTAGATATATTACATGAAACCTCTTCCCTTTTCCCTGCTTAGGAAGAGCTGGAAAAGAAAAAAGTAAAGGGCTATTCATAATCTGCTCCTATTGCACAAGGGTGGTCTTTTACACCTACCCAAGCTCCAAGGAGCTGGTGTTTGTCCAGTGGCTGCAATAGATTATGGAGTTTAAATGTCAAGTACAAATTCTTATTTTCACTAGCCATTAAAGTACCTTTTCTGATCTAAATCTTTAGAGTGTCCACCCATCCTGCTATGGAATACTGAAGGAAGATTTAGTCTCTATGAATGTGGAATACAGAGCAATGCCAAGAGCACACCCGGGCCCTGGTGGACTGAACCTGTAGCTAGGTGAACATCTTCAACYGGGCTGAGACTGCCAGTCATGGAAACAGGTAGCTCACGCTCACTACATAGTCTATGTTCACATCTTAATTCATTTCTATTGTGGTTTAACCCGGCAGGCAGCCAAACACCACACAGCCGCTCGCTCACTCCCCCTTCCCCTCAGTGGGATGGGGGAGAGAATCGGGGAAAAAAAAGAAGTAAAATTCATGGATTGAGATAAAGACAGTTTAATAAAACAGAAAAGGAAGGGAAAATAATGATAATAATAATAATAATGATAGAATATACAAAATGAGTGATGCACAATGCAATTGCTCACCACCCGCTGAGCGACACCCAAGCAGCGATCGCTACTTCCTGGACCACGCCTCCTATTTATATATTGAGCATGACATCACATGGTAAGGAATACCCCGTTGGCCAGTTGGGTCAGCTGTCCTGGCTGTGCTCCCTCCCAGCTTCTTGTGCACCTGGCAGAGCATGGGAAGCTGAAAAGTCCTTGACTAGCAGACTACTTAGCAACAACTAAAAACATCAGTGTCTTATCAACATTCTTTTCATACTAAATCCAAAACACAGCACTAGGAAGAAAATTAACTCTGTCCCAGCCAAAACCAGGACAATTTCACAATATTACTTTTGGTTTATTTCTTTACTGGCCTTTAGATCAAGTGGTTTTTGACTTGAGAACTGGAATAATGGAAATCCTGCGTAAATATACTTTTAAGTTATGACCATCCTTGTTGCTGTTGGTAAGGAAAGTAGGTTAAGATCTTTTGGTTAAGAATTACAAAATAAATGCTTCAAAAAAATTCAAGGGCTCATAATTTCGCTTGTGGGAATTATTTAACGTTATAATAAAATTGGAGGTAGACCATGGAAAACAAAATCCATCATGGAGAATAAAAGCAGCACTAACCTTGGCTCACTGTGGCTCAGAGTAAGCACATCTCACTTATAAAAGACTATAAAAAATAAAAAATCCTGCATGACTAAACATCAGAGAACAGTAAGAATGATCAAATATATGAAATAGTTTTCATATAAGCAACCATATGGACTACAACTTTTCAACCAGAGAGAAAAGATGACTATGGCGAGTATGGGACTGAAGTCTATAAAACCATAAAGAATATGAAGAAAGTACATAAAGAAGGAAGGTTTGGTTTCCCTTCCCAGAGAAGAATTAATGTGCATCAAATGAAATTAGCAGCTAGCAGGTTCAAAACAAACAAAAATGACAGATTCTACACCAGGAAGTAAACTGTGAAATTACTCTTTTGTGATGTTGTAAAGTGTTAAAAGAGTTCATGCCAATTCAAAGAGCTTTTGACAAATTCATGGAAGAAGAATCCATCACAGGCTATTAAAGACAAAATTCCCCCATAAAACTTTCTGCTGAGAACATCTTTAAGCCACAAGCCACTGCACACTGGCAGATACCTGAGGGAGTTATCACTATATATTTATCCTGTTCTTACAGCAGACGCCTAGGAAACAGTATAAATCACTGTAGGAGATCAGATACACTAGGCTATACATCCCCTAGCTTTGATCCAACACATAGCCCTTCTCACAGCTGGCTCCTCTTCTGTCCCTCCCAGACAAGGCCGCCTCCACCTATTATTTCTATACACTCCACATATAATGACTCAATGTTCTGCACGAGAAGTGAATCAAACGTGCTACATTCAAAGTATGCTAGTATTCCAACTGTCCATCTATATACTGTGAAGAAAGCCTAGATTTATTCTGGTGAGGAGTGGGCTTTTTGCATGTAAATTACTTGATTTACAAAAGGTGTTCAAAGGAAGAAGTTCCTTGTTGGAACGGGAAAAAAACAACCTAGAACGGAATAGATAAATTTGCCAGATCAGGGCAGATTTACCAAGGTTCAAAGGGCTGCTTTCAGTAGACACAATTTCCCCTCTGCTGCACCTTCTGCAAAAGAGATGGTATTTGCCCAGGGTAGCATTTTATGAAGTCATGACCTTAATCTGAGGTTTAAAGCCTCTTGTACAAGATATATCCACACAGTTCCCTAAAAAAGAAAGGTGAGACATGGCCAGAGAAGTAATACGAGTTTAGCAAGTATATGTATGTGCAGAATATTTTGTATATTATATATGTTTCCATTTAACTAGCTCCTCTATAGGTTTTCTATCATTAGCAAAAATGATGTCGCTATTTTTAAAGCTGGAATAAGTTTTAAGTTAAGTGGGTGAGAGTACTTACCTGAATAGTAGTCCCTTGGCCTGGCAGGGTCAGTGAATGAAGAAATGCCACCTAAATATAAGAATAATGCATGTACTATTAGAATAAAATAACCACATTGTCTTCCTTTATAAAATACAAAATCAAATTTAAAGTACTCTTTTCTTTCAGAGTCTGTTTCATAAGATACAAATATGAAACAATGGGTACCTATGAATTTTTTTGGCATCAGTGAAACAATATAGTATTGGTAAGCCTGTATGTTGTTACAGATTTTATAGTAGTGTGACAAGTTTAAGCAACATACCCATGTAGCCTAGAAAAATGCAAACCAACCTAACAAATGTTCTCCAGAACGCGTAATGAATAATTTCTGCACTGAGATTGTACATTGGCAAAAATGGGTTAAAGCACAGAAAACTGAGGACTGGAGTAACACTCCACTGTTTCTGCTCTGCTTCACAGAAGAAAAAGATGACCTGTGTACTGGAACACTCTTTCCTCCAGGTCTTAGTCACAACAGCAACCTTCACAGCAGCAGGATCTCCATAGCATGTTTCACTAACAGTACCATGGGTTTTATCACAGAATCCTAGAATAATTCAGTTTGGAAGGGACCTCAGAAGATCGCTAGCTCAACTGCCACTCAGAGCAGGGTTAGTTATGAGATCAGACCAGGTTACTCAGTCAGGACTTTATCTTGTCAAGTCTTGAAAACATCCAAGGATGGAGACTGCAGAACCTCCCTAGGCAACATGATCCGATGCTCGACTGTCCTACTAGTCATCAGATAGCCCCCCAAGCCACAGAAACATGCAATATTAACATTTAACTAATGTGACACTTCACGTCTGGTCACTGGGGTAGGAAATCTGATGCTTCGGTCTCTATTTTTCCACTTAAAACTGCTAAACATATATGACTTCCAGACTGTATCACCAAACTGCGATGAAACCTCCTGTGAAAAGCATACACATCTGAACAAATAATTTCCCACTAAACAAACACTATATCCATGGTCATGTCCAACTTGATGGCACAGTCATGGATAAAGTACTCAACATATTAAGTAATCAGACATAAAAAACTATTCTGACAACCAAGCCCAGTACAGCTGTTGTGACAGGGCTTAGATTTCCAATTAAAAGACTGAAATTTATGGGAGTGTTCATATAAAAGTTTGCAGGGCTGTATTTAAAACAATTGTTAGACTAAAGATGTCTAAAGATATAATCTTTTTTAAAAATAAGTATTAGTACAACATGAAAAGCTGTAGTAATACATTGTTAGAAAGCTTGAGAATTCTGGTAACAATTTCTCAAGCATTGCACAACCTTCTTCAAACTGTAGGAACTTGCACTAGAATGGACAGAAGTAGTAGAAATCAACATGGAAACATATTGTGTTCTAGCATATTTTTATGACTTCACCACACTTCATTTAAAGTGACATTTTCATTTACATCTTATGTGAAACATTTTACTCTAAATAAACATTTAAAAAGAAGGGTAAAAGGTATTCCTCTAATTAAAAATATCTGAAAGACACAATTACTGATTCTTATCATCCATATTTAAGAAAAAAAAGTTGATTTTTTTCTTCTGCATTCACTTGAATAATCAGCATATCTTTAATTGCCTAAAAACTTACTGGAATGGCCTGAATTTCTATATGCAAGGCTTACTGAATTTTAAAAATAAAAGTGTCTCTTATGCAGATTTTACAAATTGAACGAAATTATATACCTGCACAGGCTTTCATGATCTTTTTCAGAGGTCCCACAGTGTACATCAATCCAACAAGAATCCCTGCCAGATGCCCAGCAAAAGAAGTCCTACAAAAAAGGAAAATCTTGTGAGTGATGGAAAGGAGGACTTTTTTTGTAGGGATCCAGAAGAGGGAGTGCAGAATTTGTTGTACCTGAGAAAGTCCCTGAGTGATACCAAGCATAGAGAAATTACTTGCCTGCAAGGACATAGTGCCAAGTTTTCTTTCTTCATAACTACCATAAAATTGCTAGGTATATACAGTTACAGAAAAGTATCTAACAAATATCCTGAAGAAGCTGGAAACTAATTGGAGAGATCATTTTAATTGCTTGTTTAAAGGACAGAATACCGTTTCCCTAAAAGCATTTAAAGTAAAGACCTACTGAAGTAGAAAACTAGTTTTAATCTATAAAAAAGTAAATCCACAGAATTACGCTGAAATGTCTAGTTAGGATCTACCAAAACCATTTAGTTTCAAGTGAAAGCATAAATACAGTACTTTCTACTGCACTATCAATACAATCCTACAATTAGTCTGATAAGCATGAATGCAGATCTGTTGCAAACTTTGTAACACAGTACCTTCAAAATTAAAAGAACAATGAGTGAAATGCTGAGATCCAAATTCTTTTCTATACATACCAATGATTTCTTTAAAAAAGATCATTGGCCATTTGCATATAGAATGAAAAGGCTCTAGAGTCTTTTGAGAAATCATCAACACAGAAGCATATGTTTACTGTAAATAAGGAGATTTGCTCCAAGTATTGCCATGACTATGGGGTACTCTAAATTCATAAAACAATTTTCAGCATTCAAATTAAGAGTTAAACTCTTTTGTGTTTAATCAGGTTTAGACATTAATTAAGAGTAAAATCTTTTGAGTTTAACCAGGTTTAAACATTATTTGTAAATTGTTCACCTCTATTATGAAGTTAGAGAAGCCAATACACTAAACGTTAAGATTTCCTAGTATATGCAATTATAAATAACTCAGTCCACTGGATTTATACTAGTTGTCCAAAGATTCAAGTAATATGAGCTTTTTTGCCTTTATAAAGCGGAAGTGAAACCTCTGTTTAACGTAAAAATAGATTTAAACATTACGCTTTTTACATTCTGGTCAGAAATCCAAAAGAGTTACACTGATGATAGCATATGCACTCATGACAACACAACTTYCAGGCATCCCTGGCAAAAGTATATAAGAAAATGCATGTGTCACTAGAGGGAGATAAAGATCAAATTTAATTCACTTTTTTGCCACCTACTTAACCACAAACTTGTATTCTGCTATGTAGACCTGTGGTTCTGTCCCATAAGTAACCAACAATTTTTTTAAGAGTAACAAATAAATGCTGATGTGAAAATTTATAGGTAAGAGGTAGCTAGCAAAATAAAGTATCTATAAGGAACTAATTTTCCAACAGATTCTTCTGGAACAGATTTTCCAAATTTGCGAAAAGGACATGCCTGACTTGGAAAATGTCTGTACACAGAAAATATTAAATACTTCAAGATGCCTTACTGTAGAAATCACCAACATGAGATTGATTCACCTATATTCCTGGCAGTGTTTTAAACAAATTTTATGCTCATCTTGATTTATCTGAGCACAACACTGTTCCACAAAACCAAAAATCAAGGTCTTTGCTTGCAATAAAGTGAATATTTACACACCATGAATAATCAAAAACCTTCAACTTTAAAAAGTCTTTAGGGGGACAATTTCCACTTCATGTCTATTGAACAGGTTAGTGTACTAGATGCCTAAACACTATTGACTGTTTAATTATAAATTATATTCAAGGAGTAGAAACTTACAATGAAAATGTTTAAACAGGGTTTTCTAAATGAAAAATAATATCAGATACATTGTCACACATATATACTATCACTGACATACAGAAAATGAGTACATTTGATAAATCACATCAAATTTTCACCACATGCTGTCATAAAATTAATTTGAGTGTGATCAACAGTAGCACTGTGCTACTTGTAATTACTAAGGAAACGCAATTCTGTAGAGTACAAAAAGACAGCTTCCCTTACATTAACAAAATGCTTAATGTTACAGCCAAGTTAAGCAAACACCACTTCATTTTAGAATGTGTTATATTGTAGTTTTACTCAAATGATAACTTAATACCTTTTTTTGCTAATGCTTGCTATCATTTATAGTATGGAAAACATCTTTATAGATATATTCCAAATGTAACAACTAAAACATTCAGATAATATGCAATTTTACAAAAAAAAAAAAAAAAAAAAAAAAAAAAAAAAAAAAAAAAAAAAAAAAAAAAAAAAAAAAAAAAAAAAAAAGGCAGTTTTATTAAGAACTTTTAACGTTGTCAAAACAAATGGAAAAAAAAAGAAAAACAACTATGCAGTAGTAGTAGTTAACTTGTGTCTTTTCCCAGCTGTTTTGAGGGTAGGTAAGGTTCCAGAGGACTGGAAGGGTATTTCTATACCCACTATTAAGCAGGGGGGGGGGGAGAGAAGAAGAAGAAAAATAGAGGAGGACAACTCTAGTCAGAGGACTACAAACTAATCACTATCTTCTGTTCCCAGATAAAACTATTTGTTCAACGTAATTTGTGGATACAACCAAGGTAAGAACACCAGAAGAAGAAAACAGATTTGTCAAGAACAAATCACATCAAATCAACCAAAATTCCTCCTTTGATAGGGCAACAAGCCTCATGGAAAGGGAGAATTAGCAGATGTCACGCATGCTGTAAGAATGCAGCACTGTCTCACAGCATTTGTCATAAAGAGGGCTTAAAAACCTTAAACTCTAAAACTACACTAAGCAGATCCCTAAGTGGTTGGTAAACCTGACTTAATACTTATCAGTGATTCATTATCAAACTTAGGATATGAATCAAGTGGATTTCTGCAAGAGTCTATTCCAAATATTATTTACAAATGACAAGCTAAGAGAAGCTGTCAGGGTCACTGGAGATGGCATTACAATTTAAAGCAACCTTGACAAAATGAAGTAATGATTTGGAAAAAAATAGGGTGCAATTCAATAAAGACAAATACGGAGTTCTGAACATACCACAGAAATCATCAACTATACAAACAGGCTAGAAGTGACTGACTAGTAAGAGAGCTTCAGGATAGAACCTGGGGCACACAGTGAATTATACAATAAAGCACAGATCAACATCACACTGCTATAAAAAGACAAGTATTTTACTGGAAATATGTAAACAGGAGCACTATCTGGAAGTAAAATGAAGTAGCCTTCCACTCTACTCAGCAGTGGTCTCAGCTGGAGAATTGAGCCTACTTTTTGCATACTGCACAAAAAGAAGAGCAACAAAAAAACAGCCCACAGAACAACTTCTGAGAAAAGACTGAAGGGATCACAATCACTTAAGTCTATTGAAGAATTCTCTCACAGATACAATAATCCTAAAATATGGAAAACATTGTCACAAATAGGAATGAATACACTCGCCACATTCTCTATCCATAGGATAAGGAGTAACAGACATAAGTCACAGCAAGAGATTTAAAAACATTTTAGTAGAACAGACTGCCTGGACAAACTGGGGGGTCTCCACCCGGATGAGGCAGAGGCCTCCCAGATCCTGCTGCGTTCAGGGCCCATTCTCTCCCATGTTTGCCTCTGCTTCGCAAGGGAAAATGAGAGGGCTACTAAGACCCCGCAAAGAGCAATCAGAGTTTATTACAGTGATGATCTTTAAAAGTGCATTAGACTAAATATTGGTAAGTATAAATTATATATACACACACATATATGTTTGTATATAAACGTGTACATGTTTGTCCTTCTGAAGTTACCATTCAGAGCATTTGTTCTGAGATCAGATTCACTCAGGTCCTCTATAATCTTTCTTATTTTACAAAAAAGCAGACTGGAATTATTCAATTTAAGTAAATTACATAAAATAACTGTTTTACACATGCAATTAATGTTCTTCTATCCACATGCGTTAGTCCAAAGTGGATACTCCTATTTCCAATGAACTGAAATATATTTGAACAACTAATCCTGAATAATACTTCAATGTCACTCTTCTTGACATTTTATTACATGTTACAGTGAATTTTAATTTTCAGGAGATTGCCTTTTTTAAAAATTAGCATAATGGATTTCTTGCCTATGAGGCCTGTCTGAGTTTTATCTGCAGACATTAAAGTTAATGGCAAAACTACAACTGTTTTCACAAGGCAGGATTATATGCAAAATTTAGAACTAAATGCCATGGATTTTGGCTGAAAAGAAATTAATAAACAGTTTACAAAAAGCACAAAGTAAGTTGTGTGAAGAAGTCTTCTTGTCCAAGCACATATTACCAAGGCTCCTTTCACTTGTATTATAAATTCCACTCCTCTTTGTCTAAGCCAGAAACCTGAGGTTACTCCTATTTTCTGCTTTTTATATACAGTAAATAATCCTGGATATAATTAAAACTCTTACAATATCAGCGATAAAGCAACCTCCATTGTCAAACGATTCCAAAATAGGCTTTTTACACTATTCATAAGAATAGCAACGTCTTGACTGGAAGGTACATTTTACTAGGTAAAAATTGACTGTTATTTTTCAGTTAGACTAATGAAGAAACATTCTCCTGATTGCAACATGATAAACTATTGCCTTTTTTCCTGCTGGTTAATAAAGAAAAATTGGCAGACAATTTTTTTTTCACAGTACGATTTTCAGTTTCTATAATACAAGCTGAATTTTGAATGGGAGTAAAAACAGGGTTCTTGACTTTTTAAATTGCATGTTTTTTCTCTAAATGTCAATGAGCTTTATCAATATTAACTAATGTTCTCCCTGGTACAAAGAAATTCAAATGACGTCTCATTTAACTTTTTGTTTGAAAATGTAGATATCCCGAGAGTTCTTATTTATCTCGACCATTCACTTCATACTAATGATAATTATGCAATATGTCCAAATACTGTTTCCTGAAGACATTTGCCATCAAGCTGATGTGCACATTACTTCAGAAAAATCTTCTAAACAGAATTAATTATACTTTTTCATTGTCATTTGGCTGTGTAATTTCCATGAAAACTGGTATCACTAGAGGGAAAACCATCTGGATTGCATTTGCTTTTCATGTATGAGAGGATTCTGACCCAATGTTTACAAGCCTCTCAGTATTAATTTTTACATTAATATTGTTCCAGTATCCTTACAGTGAATTCAAATCAATTCCTCACTGTTGGTGAATTTATCCTGAATTGTTTCAATTCTGTGGTGTTAGTCACCTGACTCAACAAATGAAAACAGAGCAAGAAAGTCTACACCTATCACTTAACTTCCATAACTTCTTCCTAACACCAGTCTGGTAGGCATTATTATTTATGCATGCAATTCTACCACAGGACAAAGCCACTTATATAGCAACAAAAGTATGTCTTTAGCTGAAGCCACTGTTGCAGTCTTTTGTGAAAAGATCTTATTTCCATGCATCCCCTATTCCAAGGCTAGGCTAGGAAGCATGCATTCACTGAACAAGCAAACAAAGGAATAATATCAAAGTGGCGTACTACAAGAATCTAGACAAACTTCATTTTTGAAAAACAATTAATTTTTTGAGACCATGGGAATCAAAACCATGTATTTATATGTAGTTTATTTCCAAACCAACACAAGCACAGTCACCTGCACATGACAATTTAAACACTTCACTACAAAATTTACTCTTGCTTAGAAAGTAGGCCATGTAGTCAATTTACCAGTGCTAAACAACCTATCTGAATGCAAATTAAACCAAATTAAATGATTGCATAAGTAAAAGTCAACTTGTTTTACACAGCCCTATACAGGAAAATGCCATTGCTTCTTTATATGGAAATGGAAAACTTGTTAGCAATTTTGTAACACGCTGGGAAAATAGCACAGAAAAGTAAAAGCTAAGTTTGAAAAAAGAATGAAAGGCTATAAAATGGTTCTCATCACGTAATGCCATTCCTGTCAAACCTGGCTTTTTTTTGGTTATCAGTTGTTCTTAGCCCTTTTGTTCCTGAGGGACAGTTCTCATCACTAAACAGCGTAATAAACACTTCAACAGTAAATCTGGCTGATAACCAGTGATGACTCAGTGGTATCACTAAGCATTAAACAAGTGAGAAATTAAAAAAGCGGATGAAATAGGAAAATAGATACACACAAAAGATCTCATGAGGTTAAGTTTATTAGAGCTATGCAAAATACTTGTATTCGCACCAGATGCTGTACCAGGGCTGAGACTGAGAAGTGTACAAGGCAAAATAATCAAAATTTAAAACCAGATCTGTCAAAATATGGTCTTATATTTTCAAATCTATARATTAATTTTTGTGGGTTTTGGTTTTAGTTTGTTTGGTTTTTTTTATTAAAAGCTCAGTATTCCTATTATGTTTACCTGTTTTGGCCATGATCTGGTTTGAGATTTTGATTTCCCATGGATCCTTGAACCCAGATGAAATGAAGCAACAACTAATTGTTATTGTTGATTCATTATACATTATAACTGTATAACATTTTCAATTGTCAGCTATGAATGCTCATGACAATGATGTGCATCTCTATTGCCAAATATAGATCTGTTGCTGTGCTCTTGTTCTTGTGTGGGATAGTTCTCAGTTTGCAAAGTCTTCTCTTTTTTTAAGATGAAGAACTCTAATAAGCATCTTAAGTTGCCAAAAAAAGAAAAAAGTCAACAGAACTGGCTCAGATCAACACTTATCAATATAGTTTATTTAGAAAAAGTTATGAAGAGAAACTTGGAAACAAACTTAAGGCTAGAACTAATTTAGAAAATAGAAAAAACTCAAGTAAGAAGGATTATACACTTTATGGATTGCATCATCCACAGATCTGGAAAACTTTCAGACACCTGAAAGTCAGTAACTATAAAACCTACCAAAACACAGGTCAAAAGGAGGCCTAGAGAAATGCCCAAGTCCATTTTCAGAGAGGCAGTGAGCTACAGAAATGTTAGACATCTCTGAGATTCTCTGAACTCCAGAATAGCAAGTCTCACTATTTCTGACAAACTGCAAAAAGAGCAATTCTGGACAGTCACAATATCAAACCTCAACATTTCTGAACGCTGAAAAAAAAATAACATCTTCACTCTTCTCCATTCCTAGCTTTCCACTCTCCCATTATCTTCATCCTTTGTTACTCTTAATTTTCTGAAAAAGAAGTTTGAAAAAAACGGTAGTGTCCAGCTTCCAACCCCAAAGTGTTGTCTTTGTCAATCTGGTATTTGAGTTAGTTCAGAAACAACCTGAAAGATAAGCTTTTCCTTTAATAGTGAGTATAGGTAAAGCACCTCCATGCAAAACTGATAGATGACTTAAGATACCACATGCCCAATTCTGCAAGAGGCATAGAGATTAAACATAAGATAACTTTTCACATGCCTGTTCTTCCATCAAAGAAATAATCCCAAGGATTGCAATAAAAAGCCTACATCTCAATATCCTTACTTTACGGAAGGCAAAGATTAGAAGGATATTACATGTCTTTTAAAATTTTCCCGTAACAAAAACATTAATGAGAAAGAAAAGAATTAACAGATGCCAGTAAAATCCTAAATCCTCTCCAAGCACACAAATCAAAGTTTTCAACAGCCTCAATATTACTCTTGAATCCTTCGTTGGTTGTGGATTCTCAGGCAATCCTGATACATCATTCCACTAAGGCAGGTCCAAGTTTATTGCATGTCTTTCCGACTGGACAGAATTTTGCCCCAATTACTGACCTCTTATCTATTCAAAACTAAATTATGCAACTTGATCTACAAAGGGACACCATTTAATCAGACACTTCAAATATTACATGCCCTGAGCACGCAGATCAGCATCCAAGAGCAATGCTCCAAGAGCTATAATTGTTATGGTTCATTTCAAGGCAGTTGGCAGTTACTAATTAAACATATTGTGTTCTGGGACATGAATTTCTGGAGATTACTACTTGTTTTCTATGGCCCCCATTATCATTTGAGTGCTGTGAAATTGTCCTAACTATCAAGATTGCATGTAACAACATAGAGGTTCTTTAGACCAGGCAGCAATCTAAGCTTCCATAAAATCATGAAAAGGTTTTTGACATTATTTCTGGACCTTCTATACACTTTCTATCCCAAAGACATTTCTGCAGTAATGCAACTGAAAAACAACAGCACCCAACCACTAAACTCATGTTTTTCCTCTACCAGATACAGTATGATATGCTCATGGTTTTACTTCAGACATAATGTTATTTCATTATTCTTTAATAATAAAATAAACAGTAGTATTAAACATATCACTAAATAAAAGCTATGTTCAGCTAACATGACAGTTTATATTTTTCAGAAGACTGTTTGTAATGCACTGAAAACTTTGGGTTTATACTTGTAGTAATGCCATGCAAGTGACCTCTCAGCTCACACTCAAAATTGCATTTGGAACAGAGCACGCTGCAGTTCTTCTGTCTTTTAACCTAGGATTCCTTGCTGCAGTCAATCAAGCAGTAAGTCATAAAGTAATAAAACCAGTGTTTAACATAATTAATATTTGAATTCTCATTCTGGTCTAGGAAATGTTCTATCTGCTATATCATAGTATCTGACGAGGACTATGTCAGTATTGCTCCCCTCTTTTTTTTTTTTAAATCTTCCTGAAAGCATGAAATTGTATAAAAACTGTGATTTGGTAGTTTGTAAGTTTGGTGTCTGTACTTCGCATATATTCTCCAATATGATTGACAGTTATAAAATATTATACAAGAAAATTACTGATTTGCAACTAGAACTCCAGAAATCAACTGCCAAAGAAGAGAAAG
Organism: Phoebastria nigripes; assembly: GCA_035582835.1. Taxonomy (NCBI): domain Eukaryota; kingdom Metazoa; phylum Chordata; class Aves; order Procellariiformes; family Diomedeidae; genus Phoebastria; species Phoebastria nigripes. Next base: position 1,247,728 of record JAYKAV010000444.1, on the reverse strand, counting down.
GCAATATTCTCACAGAGGTAGGGGCAGATGAACTGTGCTGGCAGAACTGAGCACACAGGAAAATTGAGGGAGATGATCAGCAAGACTGCAGGACAGTGAAATGCATAAAATTTCCAGAATAATGGATGATAGCTTTATCATAAATTACAGGACTGACTACAACAAATGGACAGAAGGGCCTCAGTCTTTAACAGTCAGACCAGTTATCCTCAGGGCATTCAGCCCCCTGAGCTGGAAGACAGGGATAGCGAGCAGAATAAACCCCCCATAATCCAAGAGGAAGCAGTGAACGACCTGCTACACCACCTGGACGCCCACAAGTCCATGGGGCCGGATGGGATCCACTCGAGAGTGCTGAGGGAGCTGGCGGAGGAGCTTGCCAAGCCACTCTCCATCATTTATCAGCGGTCCTGGTTAAGGGGGTAGGTCCCGGACGACTGGAGGCTTGCCAATGTGACACCCATCTACAAGAAGGGCCRGAAGGAGGATCCAGGGAACTACAGGCCTGTCAGCCTGATCTCGGTGCCGGGGAAGATTATGGAGCGGGTCATCTTGAGGGCGCTCACAAGCCATGTGTGGGACAACCAGGGGATCGGGCCCAGCCAGCACGGGTTCATGAAAGGCAGGTCCTGCTTGACTAACCTGATCTCCTTCTATGACCAGGTGACCCGCCTAGTGGATGAGGGAAAGGCTGTGGATGTGGTCTACCTGGACTTCAGTAAAGCCTTTGACACTGTCTCCCACAGCATTCTCCTAGAGAAGCTGGCGGCTCATGGCCTAGACAGGTATACTCTTCACTGGGTAAAAAACTGGCTGGGCGGCCGGGCCCAGAGAGTTGTGGTGAATGGAGTGAAATCCACTTGGCGGCCAGTCACGAGCGGTGTCCCCCAGGGCTCCGTTTTGGGGCCGGTCTTGTTCAATATCTTTATTAACGATCTGGACGAGGGGATCGAGCGCTCCCTCAGTAAGTTTGCAGATGACACCAAGTTGGGCGGGAGTGTTGATCTGCTCGAGGGTAGGAAGGCTCTGCAGAGGGACCTGGACAGGCTGGATCGATGGSCTGAGGCCAACTGCATGAGGTTCAACAAGGCCAAGTGCCGGGTCCTGCATTTTGGCCACAACAACCCCATGCAATGCTACAGGCTGGGGGAAGAGTGGCTGGAAAGCTGCCTGTCGGAAAAGGACCTGGGGGTGCTGGTTGACAGCCRGCTGAATATGAGCCGGCAGTGTGCCCAGGTGGCCAGGAAGGCCAAYGGCATCCYGGCCTGTATCAGAAATAGTGTGGCCAGCAGGACTAGGGAAGTGATCATGCCCCTGTACTCGGCACTGGTGAGGCCCCACCTCRAATACTGTGTTCAGTTTTGGGCCCCTCACTACAAGAAGGACATTGAGGTGCTGGAATGTGTCCAGAGGAGGGCAACGAAGCAGGCGAAGGGTCTGGAGAGCAAGTCTTATGAGGAGCGGCTGAGGGAACTGGGACTGTTTAGCCTGGAGAAGAGGAGGCTCAGGGGAGACCTTATCRCGCTCTACARCTACCTGAAAGGAGGTTGCAGCGAGGTGGGTGTCAGTCTCTTCTCCCAAGCAASTAGCRATAGGAGGAGAGGAAATGGCCTCAAGTTGCACCAGGGGAGGTTTAGATTGGACATTAGGAAAAATTTCTTTACTGAARGAGTGGTTAAACATTGGACCAGGCTGCCCCGGGAAGCGGTTGAGTCACCATCCCTGGAAGTATTTAAAAGACATGTAGATGAGGCGCTTAGGGACATGGTTTAGCGGGCATGGAGGTGTTGGGTTGATGGTTGGACTCGATGATCTTAGAGGTCTTTTCCAACCTTGATGATTCTATGATTCTATGACTAGGACAGAAATAGCAAGCAAACAGTGGAATGCTGTTTTGCTAATGAAGTCCTTGGCACTACAGTATATTAGTTTGGTTACTTTGCTGAAAACACGTCTCTTTTCCTTGTCCATCAACTTTTGTTGTCTTCCCTCAAATACTTAGTAATACCTTCTGGGCGCAGAATTTCAGTTTTTTATTTTGAAATGTGCTCAAAATAGAGGGTGTTAAGGAAAAAAGCAGACTGTAGCCTCAACACTTAATTGTAGCCCCAACATTCCATTTGGATACCAGCTAACGCTGCACCTACTTCGTAATACATTTCAAACTACTTCCGATAGGCCAAATCTCTTCTCCTAACTTTGAAATATTAAATGCACTTACCCTGGGGAGATTAAATGAATAGCCACCAGCTCCACCCAACAAGCATATTTACTGGATATCTGCAATCCAAGGACACTGCTGACTCTTCCTGGATTGTAATGGTTGTTAAGAACTTTCAAAGCAAACAAGACTCCTGCAAACAAGAAGAAATCACATAAAGAGAGAAGTACTTGTGCCCAAATAATACAGAAAGGCAAACAACTTAACTACTGAAATTGAAGTACCATGCAGTTTCACAGTACCACGAAGCATACTGTTACATGCCAGAACAACAGCTCTAAACTGTTTTTTCAGTGATACTTTTCAGTGAATTAAAAAAAAAAAAAAAAAGAATAAAAAATTACATATTTGTAAAACAGCCAATTCTAAGTTGCTTTTTAATATGCCTACTCACTGTAGCTATTCAGGTATTCAAAACAATACAAACATAATTTTAAAACAGGAGTTCTAGTTGAAATAATTGACAAAATTATTGAACTCAAAGAAACGTTCCTTGAGTTGAGAAAAGCCATTACTGAAAACAAGTCAAACAGATGCATGTGAAGCTCAACAGTAGGCTCAAATTCTGAATTAATGGAAAATCATCTTACATATACTCCAGAATCACTTGTTTCTGAAAAAAAGTAGATAAATCACCTTTAATCACAATAAATAAGCATTCAATTCTAATTGACTGCAACTGTTTTATCATGCAAGCGATATGACAGAATGAATTCACATAATTTAATGGAACTTCCAAAATGTTTTTGAAAAAGTTCCTCTCAAGAGAAAACRCACACAGTTGTTTGAAAAAAAATGTGAAAAATCGACAAGGAAAAGATTTGACATGGAAGATAGTAGAGTTGAACATCAATACAGATAACACTAAATAAAAAYATGAAAAAGGCTTCCCTCCCCTTCTAACACCATAGGAAACAAGAGATAGCAAAATTCCTTAATTTATCCAGTGATGTAAATATTTTTATTCTAGAATCAAATATAAACAGGAATGTGTGTATACACATACACACATGCTCACACTATTTGCTGCTGATAAAACTACACTTGTTCAGAACTATAAATTTACTAAGGGCGAGAAATATTCAATAGCAGCAGCGTAGTTTAGGAGTCATCTCAATCCAATCCACCCTTGGCTTACCACAACCCTGTCTGTAGAGCTTCAACTTTTATTACTCTCTCTCTCCTTTTTTTTTTTTTTTTTTTTTTTTTTTTTTTAGGTTTAAGTGTCCATTGGATCTTTCTGACCT
>JAYKAV010000444.1:1111361-1244240 GCA_035582835.1 Phoebastria nigripes | reverse complement strand
TTTTTTTTTTTTTTTTTTTTTAGGTTTAAGTGTCCATTGGAACTGCCTGACCTGGTGTATTGTCCCAGGGGGACAAGGGGCAGGTCTGTTTCATCCATTTAAAATAAAATAATYTAAAAAAAAATCCAAGCATCCTAAAACTCTTAATACCTGGTACAGTGAATGGGTCTTAAATATGCATACAGATTGGCTCTTAAAGAAACAGTTGTTATCAGGAAAATACTCATATTTTCTTCAACAGCTGTTCCATATACATGCCACTTACCCCAACTGAAGAGAAATTACCTATGCTGAAGGTCATGTTGAGAATGTTGAAGGTTTAGAAAGATCAACTATAGATACAGACTCTGTCAGAGGTACTTTAATCTGCTGCCCAAATAATGGTCAAATGCATGTGCACACAGGCTGCAGTCCCACATTTCCAAGCTTGAAATACTCAAAAGATGCTGCAGAAGGTAAGTCACATCAGAACAGGTTGCAGTACTCGATGCTAGATCTGAACTATCTATCTTGCAGAACRTGTAAATTAAAATCCAATTAGGTAATCCCTAAATTGACAAAAAGCTTGACTTTTTGTCCTCTGCACAAATGGCTTAGTAGATTAGAGGCTTAGTCCCACTCTTTTTTTAGTTCACTAAAAAATCCAAAATATATGCTCCAGCCAATATTGTAGTATGGCTGACAGGAGTCTCTTGTAAGGAATGAAATGGGGACCCCCTCTGGCCCATCACCAATGCTTGCCCTGCCTACCAGCACTACTGTTGTTCAGTAACTTGGTCCCTTTTGCTCTAAAGCATGGGAAGCCATAAACCTGCATCATCTGGATAATTATATCACTAAATCTAACTTCCCTTCTGTTGAATCGAGGAAAGGGACATATAAGTTGCTGTCTTGCTAAGTGAGAAGCTGGAGACTAATCTGGTGAAAAAAACTTATCGTGAAATCTCAACACTACCCAATTACATGGTAGTATTATATTCCCAGTTATATAGTATAAAGAAGTTTCATCATAAATTCTTGAAATATTCACCCTTCTCATTCCTAGTAAGAACTGGGTTGATACTAAGCTGTTTTAAGGTATGGACTGACAGGAACATATAGGAAAAACCTCACATGGATGGTGCATTATATAAGTGAATACCCGAAATGGATACTTCTTCACAACTTCTTGCACTCAACTTCTCATCCTACAGTCTAGGATAATACAAGAAAAGAGGTTCAAAAAGAAGCTTGATGGCAGCATCTCCCAGCTGTTCACAGAGAATAGTATTACAGAGCACACTTCCCCCACGAATCACCCAGCAATAGCTGGAGTACCATATAAGAGCTAACCCTAGAAAGTCCACCTGAGACTGGACTGAGTGCACATATTTCAGTCATTTTACTACTAATAAATATTCAGTAGGGTTCTGCAGTCACTGTTAGGGAACAGCAAGAGTGAGATGCTCCGCAAAGGAAGGGTAGGCAAAGGGAACAGGGASGCAGGCAGGCGGCCTGGGCCTAGCCCAGTAGGGGCCCAGTCCCATAGTCCTTGAGCAAAGGACAGGGTCCTTGCTCAGGACAGGCTGGTGACGGTAAGTGGGGCTGGCCAGGAGCCCAGATCACCAGGCACATCTTCATGACAAAGCAGGGCCAAAGAAAGTCAGGAAGTGAAATCAGGGTCCAGGTCAGAGAAGCACATGGCCAGACACAGATGCAATGTAGCTCAGATAGGGACGATGCAGAGGGCTTGAGAATAAAGCAGCTGCTGAGCAACGGGGGAAGAGGCCCCTGGTGAGGCTTCTCTCAGCCATCTCACACACCTCTTTTCCCACTAGTCTGAGGTGGGTCGCAGCTGCCCCATATCAGAGTTGTCCTTGGGCACAGGCAGCCAAACCCCTCAGGGGAAGAGGTTGCACTCAGGGTCCCTACAGCCACCATAAAGGCCCATATTAGAACTGGGCATGTCTCGTTACCAAAGGATGGGTAACCAGAGAGTATGTGAAGCTCCAAATGAGCAACTACCAGGATGTTCCAACTAGTACCAATTCAAATACCACAGGGAACCCTCAGAAGTGTTGAAGCACCTTTCTCAGAGGTTGAAAAGGAGGGCTTGCCTTCTAATGCTAGGTCCCAATGACAGCATGAGTACAGCGTGTACCCAAAGTACATGCTATAAATTAAAAAATAGGATAATGTTATTGACGTAACAACCACATACATGCATATGGATGCACACCTATCCATTTTCAGCATTCAACAAATATTGCTATATAGTACCTATAAATATTAATTTTACATATGTAAATTAGACCAACTATGTGCCTTACCTGAAAAACCTACAGCACAATTCATTTCATATGAAGGATCATCCAGAATTTTCACAAGCATGAATTCCAGCACCATGTAAACAACTCCAACCAGCACTGAAAATACTGCAATTATGTATGCAAACCATATGCTCTTAAGCTTTTTTTCCAGCATTATCCCCTTCCAAAGCATGGAAATCATGTTATAATATAAATGCCAGTCATCTGCATGGTGGACAGGAGAAAGCAGTAAACGCTGCCAGTTCTTTCTGTAGAAGCCTTCATTTACACTGATACACACTTCAGGCAGTGGCCTCACAGGATTCAGAAAGAGAAAAATATTCAGTGCAAGTACCCCAAGGGTAACAGAAGGAATGTTCTGGAGTCCAACCTGAGAAATTTGATAAAGCAGCAAAAGCAGTCCAGCATTGACTCTTCCCTGCCTTCGTTGCATTATTACTTCTTATTCAAAGAAATGTGAAGATTATTCCGATTTCTAGTCTTCTGTTCAAATTCAAAACTATACAAGTTTTGGAAATTCTGAAAGAAAAAAAGATAACTGCGTTATTTACATATACAGGGGTGTTTTCAAGCTCATCACTGCTTTTTTTTTTTTTTTTTTTTAAACACAGCAAATTCTTCAAGCTAATCAGCTGAGGCCTCTTTTTTAAATCAGAACAAAAATTCAAGTGAGAAAAAAAAAACAACACAATTTTTAAACTTCTATAAGACACAAATAAAAGGGATTTATACAGATAATCCAGACAAGCACTGTGAGAAAAAGGAGTATGCAACCTCTCTTTCATGTCTCTGGACAGGCTTTACTTCATCTATAAAATTCCTGGGTGTTCTAGACATATTCTCATTAATATCCTGGTTCACTCACAATTATTAAAATTTCAGGAAGAAAACCAGTTAAAAATTCTTCTCTAGAGTCTCGGTTTGCAGGCTTCCCATCTTTGCTACATACATATTTTTTTTCTTCATGACCATTTCTCCAACTTTTACAAATATTCAATACAAGCTAAGAATGAAAACTGAAAGTTACAATTTCAAAAAGTAACAGACACACAGCTAAGGCCTCCTAAATGTAAGCTTTGAAAATTGTTATTGCTTTCCTAGTGACTAGAATTCAAAGTTTAGTTTAAAGGCATGCAATGGAGGAAAAAAAAGCTGTAGGAGGAAAGCATATACAAGAACAGCACATAAAATTTCCAGACATTTATAGCAAAATATTCATGTCTGCCCTATTTGTGCCAGATAAAATGGAGGATAAAAAAGGCTATAAAAGTTCTAGATCTAGCTAGAAATAGGGTTACTATGACAGAAACTGAGAAAGGGCATTGAGCTAACCTGTGCAAGCCTATAAAGAGAGGAGGGAGGAAGCTGCATTGGACAATACAGCACAAGGTGACGTGGAGTTTCTAGAGAGTGGAACCAGCTGCAGAAGACAGGAAGAGACACTGAATTTCAAGTAGCTTCTGAGGGCTACCCCAGCCTGGCCGGTACTATTTTTAGTTCTCAAAACTCTCCAAGGTGGCACAACAATAGCGTGGCCACTCTTCTCCACCTCTAGGATGCCAGTTCTTTGCTGAAGTATTGAAGATACGCAATATATTATTTCACACATAAGTATCAACTATGCAGAGCCAGCAAAATACACTTACTCTTCAAAACTTCGCCATCAGGTTTCARATGAAACTTCCTGAAATATCTAGATATATACAAAATTCACATCTCAACATTCCAGTCACCTCCTTTTCCATTATATTATAAAACTGTTAGAATAAGTTGCTAATATACTAACTTTTTATCTAGTTTAAATTCCTTTCCAATTCATCACATCAAATGCTTCCTCTGTAAACATTTTTATTAGATAAACAAGCAACAATCTAATTCTTCTGGAGGACAGCAGAAAAAAATGACACCTTTATAAGGAGAAAAGGACAACATCTCAAGATGCAAAGTTTAACAATGCACATTATGTCTATTAGGATTTACTAAATTGCACATTTCTACATTTTCATTGGTATGCCTGCAAACACTGTACTAAACATTTTTCTTTAGGTATTCAGAGTATCATTAATAATTTGATTGGGTTGTACCGCACAAAGTAAGTGAACACATGGAAAAGAAGGAGATCACCTCTGAATAATGTTACCCTATAACAGCAAAAAGAACTATGAAACCTGCACAGGGTTAAACATCAAAGAAGATCATCTAGGGGCCAGCCTACCTCCTCTACTTATATCTAAGTGAGAAGAGCATATACTTCCATGCTACCTCACACACATAGTTAATTAATGCCACTTCTTATAGTTAAGTTTAAGTTACTCTAGTCTCTGGATTTCTCTTTAAATTGCATTTATGCTTATTATAGCACTTTAAGAGAAGAAAAAAACCCCGGTAGCATCCTCAAAACAACTGTAGCAGAACAGAATGCAAGTAAACGTATTTGCTACATTAAAAGGAAATTCACTGCTTTTTTTCCCATGGCCTAATCTCAGAGATGCTACATAACATCTAAATCTTGCCCAAAACAGAGTGGAAACAGCAGAAGCACGCTTTATACCAGGCCTCTTGAGCATATAACTCTAACTACACTGGTGCCTTTAAAAACCAGTTTCTAATCCTCACAATTTAAATACAGAGACCACAGCTGTAGTCCCTACAGAATTCAAATGAGCTATGACCTCTTAAAGTGTAAATTGATTGTTGCAGATGATAATTAAAATTGGCAGCCTTTGACTTTTTAATGTCAACATTACAAAAAAAAGTACTTAGATAATAAAAAATTTAATCAACGTCACTCTCTTTTTCTACATTACATGCTCTGATACCAGGTATACCAACATCCCCAAACTGTTCTTATATGCATCTGCCCAAACCTCTGACTTTTCTTGTACCACTGACACAGCTAAATTTTTTCCCACCACAAAACAGTTGACATAAAAACTGTTAGAATTCAAAAGTCAACATCATTTAAACCCAAGTTATGTGGAAATCCCAAAATCTTGCCATACCATGTTGTTCAAATTGCCAAATACTACAGTCTTACTTTTTAAAGTGTGTCCCCCCCCCCCCCCCCTTTTGATACTCTTTAATTCCCAATTTAAATACTTTTAACATACATGCACCTAGGAAAAGAAACCCTCATACAGCACTTATCTGTACAATAAACATGTAACATGACTGGGATTACAGTAGTGCTATGTATTAGAAAACATTCCCATTATTGGGAACGATCCAAAATGCCAGCCAAGACACATTATGTGTTTGATTATAATTGAAAAAGATTTAAGAAAGAAAACAGTAGTTATTTGAGAGCCTTCTGGAATGCAACTCACTTAAAACATATAGAGCTTTCAACCGTTTGAACATTCTTCCTCAGCCTCTACTCTGTTTATTAAAAGTCTAATGAGGCTTGAAACAATGAAGCACTTATTCCTTTTTCTTTTGTGAAAACATGCCACCCACTTCAAAATGTACAAATTTCCAGAACAGACTTGAAATGGACATTTGTCTTGCATCTAGGCTGCCACGTGTCTGCATTTTTGTCACCTACTCAAGATAAATGTCTGAACTAAACATTCTCGGAATTTGTTTGTTTGTTTTGTACTAACCAAGTGCAAAGCATTTAAACTGTTATTTTTACTGTGACAACCTCCCTTGCTCATTTGGCAACCATAAAAGATTATGACTTCATATTACTGAAAAATCACGTAATAAAGTAAATATTTTAGTAAATACCAGTTAAAGTGAAACGGTATACTGTCTTTTCCTACAGCTGTAATTTGAAGTCAGAGGAAAAGAATCTCCCTGTACCCTTGCTCCCCCTAAAATGGACAGGAAGCAAAATCCAGCCCATTGCCCTTCTAAAAAAAAAAAAAAAAAAAAAAAAAAAAAATCATCACACTGTGACATAAGCCTAGATTTTTATGAATAGACAGAGACGTATAACATCTCATTCCCACCGAGGGTGAGTACAGCCGTGATCTACAGATTTTGCCGTTATCTGCAGGGCACATCCTGATCTTCAGATCTGTCACCAACCTTCTCTCTAGAACTGCTTTGTTCTTCTCGTTGCTTTGCAAAAATGATATGTAATGGAGGTACCTTAGCACTGTATAACTCTCCACTGACAGAAAAAAATCCCAGGGTTACTCTTTCAGTTCAGATCAGGAGTATGACTTTGAAGTGAATTTCTCCATTGCCCCCATTGACTTCACTGTGGTTCACATCATGGAGTGGCCTGAGTGTSCATGAACTAGTCTCTTTTCAGATGAAACTAACCAGGAGATGTGTTCCAGGAAAGAACCCAGTGCACTCCAGAAAACATTCAGCATTCAGCCTTCGTGTCCAGATTAGAGCTAGACCAATGTAAAAAACACTTGAAACATGTAAAGGGTGAATATCAGATCCTGAGCATAAACTATTTCACACTATAGATAAGCCTCAACAGGCCCACACTACTTGCCTATGAATATACAGTCTCAGGGTACAAAGACTTACCCAAGCAAGAATGAAAAAGAAACAGTGTTTTTAGGGCAAAAGAAGAGTCCTACAAAGGAAGCAGAAGGAAACTGTAAACACTTTCACTATTGCCCTCAAACTTTGGAAGCTGGGGGGGAAGGAAAGCATAACAAAAAAAAAAACAATGCAAGAAAAAACTCAAAAATTTGAAACATAATGAATCATCCTGTTTATATTTAATATATATGCAAGGAGAAGGTCAACCACAGCTGTCAGCTACAACAGGCTTTGAACTACATAGTCAATTACATAGTTCATAACAAAAGACAAGGTTCTGACATAAATATAAAAGTAATTACTTTGTAAAGAATGACTTCTGGATTAATCAAATGTGCCTTTAAAGGGCATGATGTGTGTTCATTCACAAAGGAATACTGAACTTTAAACTGAAAAAACACATTTCAGAATTTGGTATGAGAAGTCATACATCTGTAATACAAATGTTTTAAAATAATTTAAGTCAGTAACCACCTTGCTGAAAGGAAACAATACAAAGTTAAATATCAACATAAAACAACTGCATAAAAGGCTACATCACAAAGTCTTTTTTTTTTTTTTTTAATATGCCACATTTCATTTTAAATGTCCTTCAAAGTTTTCTGTGAGAATAAGGAAGTTCCTCTTATGTCTGCTTCAGCATGAAAACTGAAAATTTTTTATAGTTTTTCAATCCTCTTAAGTACTACTAAAAAGAAGCCCTTAACAAAATAAGCTTTTAAGCTAACAACTTCAACTTAAAACTGTAAATTGTGTTCTGAAGGGTGTGATAATTACTATTCACAATAAAATATATACATCTTAAACAATACATGCCAAGAATACTTTTGGACACCTTATCCCAAAATAAGTGAGACAACTTTCAGAGGAAAGAACAGAAGGGTCTAGGTCAAATCTTATACCCTGCCTCACATCTTAAGTATGATCATCTGAGACACTAAGCATTTAGGCTTTTAATTGCCTCATTAGTTTGACTACTGCTATTTAATATAAAAAGAAAAATACTTAAAGGCTGCAACCTGTCCATCCTTCAATTAAAATACAAAGTTATTCAAATTGTTTCATTGTAATTATTAACTTGCAGTATCACTGGAAGCCCTGCCAATTTTGGACTCATGTTCTCATTCACAAAAGAGAAATCAATTTACTTTATATATTTATAATCTATTTAAATTTAATTAGAATCAATATACAAATCTAAACATCAGAACGAGCATCCACTGGACTTTTCTTTACGGCTTATCATTGTAAAGACCAGTTACATTCTCCGTCATCATTTGAGACTATTAACATTATCTCTAAAATGTGCTTAAGATAACTATATTTTATCTGTCCGCCTTCATTTCCTACATGGCATCCACTTCTAATTCAAAGTCTTCAAATTATTCAGTTGGCTACAATGACACTGAAGTCACAGCAAGCAACACTTCCTTATGCCATGCAAGGACACGGCATGTAGAACCAACGAGCTTCCTTAGGCCACTCTCGGGGAGATATAAACTTGACAGTTTTCATTCTAGCAGAGGTCAGTGTGATTGTGCAAACAGTCCTTCGGTTCCAAGGAGCTACTCCACCACCACRTACAGCTAGAATCAGCTGTACATTTGCTCTGTCAGAACTTCCCTCAGCACCAACAAAGTTGACTAAGCATGGACTAGAAGACTTATTCTGGAAACTACATTATGCATTCCAGACACCAGCTTGACCCTCAAGCTGATAGGACGCATTGCAGGCAATTTACATGTTGGGCATTATACAGCAGTGACCTAAGCAGCCAGAACCTGAACAAAACCAGTGACCGCAAGTTGCAAGAAGAAACATAAATGATAGAAGTTAAAAAAAGGCCCAAAAAAATCCTGTAGTAGCAATATGAGAAACATTATTTGATGTAACAAAGCCTTCAAAACCTCTTCAGTTTGTGAAAAATCAGAACAATTACTGAAAACTTCTTTACATTGTGATCCAGGAAATTATTGAAAATATATTCATTATGTGACTAATCTACCACTAAACTCATTCCTTCCTGATCTTTCAGTTTCTCCATTACCTTTGGTAGCCAACCAACGTGGAAGCAGTTTGTTCACATGCCTCAAAACTGAGGCTGAAGAGGATTTACTTGTAACACACATTCTAGTGATACTCTGTATTTCCTCTTCTGGAAACAAAGACCACACCACTCTTTTCATAGTGCAATACAAATCAGCTCCTGAAATGGAACAACCTAATAAAAAGCCTTTTCATGGTTATAGCTTATTCTAGTCAAGAAGCTGATTATAAATAAACTGTCAAAAGGAGTAGTTTTTGCTTATGTAAGTTTTATATAATAGAAATTTGCTGCAATTGCCAAATCAGTAAGTCATTTTAGTGTAGAACAGACAGAAAAAGCAGGAAATTTTATAGATTTTTTTATAATTTACACTTATGAAAGTCTATATTTTAGCAACTCTCCTTAGAAATTACTAAGTTTTCCTTCATTGAAAAAAAAATCTGTTCAGGATCTATACAGGAGCCATAACAGCAATGTGTTACCACTGCTTTTTTTTGCTTAGAAAACCTAAAGGCAACACAGAGAGAGTTTTCTCTACCTCTAAATTTACATGCCACATATAATCAAACAGGTAAAGCATTTTTGACCAAGCTAGAAAGAAAAAGGAATATGTCAATACATAATTTCTTTCTTTGAAGCATCAGYTCTTGCTGAACCTTTGTGGTCAATCAGTCAGAATTACTTTATCAACATATTTTGAGAGGAGATAATGGACATATTAAGTCCCTTCACAGTTTTGTGGAAGTAAAGGGACACAGAAAGGTTTGATAAATATTCTTACTATTCCCATCTCATAATAGACTACCTCTCAAAATGCTAGGATGCATCTACACATAATTCAAGTCAGAGAAGTAAAATAATTGCAAATATTTATAGCTATATCACTATACTGGTTAAGGTGAAGTGATGTCACAGTTTAAAAAAATAAAAATACATCAGAATAGTGGATTTCAGAGTAGGCCAGTTAGGGTCTTAACTTCACAGATGTTTAACTACTTTAATTAGGGTTGGGGGCTTGGGGKGTTTTTTTACTGGATTGCAATACTTACACTTGTATAATCCTAAAACTGGGTAATTATACCAGAAGAGCATCCTCCTTTATTCATCTCAAGAATTTTGTAATATAATTAAAATGAAACAACCAATGCTTCCCTGACTCCACTTCAGAAGCGTGAAGCACAAGGGCTCTTACAAGTTCAGCATTCCTTAGTTTGTGTTGCTTCGAGGAAAAACTTGTCTGCAGTCTGTAGGACAATGGAAGGACAGGAAACTTACTGTCTAATGAAATCCATTTTAAACAATACTGGTTAAATATACAAACAATTCAGAAATACACACTTTCTAGTATTAGTGTTATGTTAACTCTTGTCAAGACCTCAAATCTCTTTGAATTAACAAAATGCAGCTCCAGGAAGAACATCACTGTGCTATCTCACGAAATTAAACCAACTCAGGTATTATCAAATACATTTTATAAACACCTGAATTACTTAAACTCAGTATTTACACAAATGTAAGAAAGTTTACCAAATACAGTTGAGGTACATTTGTCACTGCTTCACCTTTGATACAGGTGCAAGTTATTCGCAGGTTTGGGTTTTTTTTTTTTACCATTTTATCATTTTAACAAGGAAAGAAAGGGATATAGTTCTGGTCAGATTTCTTTTTAAAAACCAGCTGATTTTTTACATAATCTGTAAAAAATATTGAAGTGAAACGGAGTAAATAAATAAAAAATATTAACGGAGTTAATATGCAGTGCATATTAAGGTGTCACTGCATTTAAAATGAATTTGCTGCAGTTTACTGATACGAGAGGCGTATCTAGGGTTTGGACCTTGGGAACCAGCGCTGTCACATCCCTACCGTTTTTCACGTGACACTCTCTTTTAGGCGCTGCTTCCTTCTACCGTCTCAAAAGCATTTGCAAGAAACGGGGAGGGGGAAATGCTCAGAGTTGTTAAAGTGTGAAATATTAGGTATTTCTGCGATTTCTGAAACTCACTTCATTTCCATAAACTTCGCTCCGCCACTCTGCTTGCAGCGGCAAGTGACGAGCTAAGCTCGGCGGAGGGCAACTTACTAGAAGCCAGCTCCAGAGAGCTAACGGCTTCAGGGGAAGCCTTGCCCAGCGGAGACGTCTCTGAAGCGCTTTTGTTTCGGTGCACCGGACAGCCGCCGGCGCCGGAGGGCGGCGGCTCGCCAGACACGACACCCAGGCCCGGGCTGCGCCCCTCACGCCCGCCTCGCCCCTCACGGCCGGCTCCCGCTCTCGGCCGGGGAGGAGCGGGTGCAGCGCCGCCATGGCTCTCACACCGTCCCGCCAGCCGCCGCCGCGGCCAGCCCCAGCCCTGCCAGCCCCGCAGCGGGCCCAGCCGCGGCGGGTTGAGGGAACAGGGGGGCCGCGCCCGCCGGGCGGAGGCGGCAGGGCGCCGCGGGGCTGGCTGGCTGCCGCCTCCCCATCCCCGCGCGGCGGCAGGCGAGGGCACCAAGCGCTCACAGCAGCGGCGCGCGCCCCCTCCCCGCCTCAGCACTCACATTCTCCGCCGCGCGCAACAGCAGCCCAGGCCCTCACGCCGCACCACGTGACGCGGCCGCCACTTAGCGGCGAGAGAGGCGGTTTCCAGACCCGCCCCCGGTGCTCGCCGCGGCCGCGCATGCGCTGGGAGTCGCACGGCCCGCCGCGGGCGCAGTCTGTCAGAGAGGCGGGGGCGGAGGGTGGGCTGTGCGAGGGGGGCGGCGGTGCCCTCGGCAGCGCTGTGAGGGTGGCGCGGGGGCGCTGGGATGGGCGTTAAAATTGACGCAGAGTAGCCGGGCCTGGGGAGTAGCGTGGCCCCGGGGCGGCAGGCCGAGGGCGGCCGACACAAGGCCTGTTGCCAGTCGTGTGGCGCCGTGTTCCGTCCTGGCCGTTGCGTCGCTCAGAAGGGTTCCACCTAGGAGCTGAGGCAATTACTGGGGAGTGGGCGAGTGCCTCTTACTAGCTTTATCTGCACTGCAGGCTGTGGAAGGGTGTTGAGGCGAATACAAATTAGCGAAGATAAGGGGGTGTTCAAGAGCGGGCGAGGAGCGCACCGGATCCTAAGCAAAACCCCTCAGCGAGAACGTTCCGGTGAAATACTGGCTCCGGGTGATAAAAGGTGCCCAACTTCCCAGTTGGAAGGCTTTGACTTGTGTTTACTAATGTCTGTGAAAATACCGGTTACTGGTACTGCTTACCATTAAAATGCATAATTACGTTGCCTTTGAAAATGTCTTACTGCACATGCAAAACAAGTAACTAGTTCTGTAAGTTTAATAGTTAGACTGTTTTAATTTTTTTCCAGTATTAAAGGCAATTAGATGAACACATTAGTTTCACTTGTGTAGAGTGCTAGTCACTGGTGTTAAGTATTATTCCCYGAATTTGATACAGCTATCTAGACTGGGAGCTTTGTTATTAATGTTCAGTAGGGAATACACTGAGCAAATTATAAATGCCTGAAATAATAAGTTATCATAGAAATGTTGGCAAGCTGATGGTGCAAATAGGTGACTAGAAATGAATCATACAAAAACTATAGCCAAAGCTACATGTAAATAGCCCTATTTTGCCATCAGTGTGGCACTTAGGTTTCATAGAACATTTTGGCAATTCATAAAAGTATGTCATAGAACTTACAAGAAAATTGTATTCTGCCCTTCCAAAAACAGCACACAGCTCAGCAGACTGGCAGGCGTGAAAGGGGCTGAATTCCTAGAAATAGGGCGGAGATCAAGTTAAAGGAGCAGACTTTGCCAAAACAAGCAACTTCAGCATAGTCTTCTCTTCCAAGAATGAACAGAAGCCAAAAGAGGAGGGCAGATTCAATGTGTGCCACCTTTTAGACACGTTACCGTAAGCTCCTTAGTTTTGGCACATTTAGATCTGTTACCTCAATTAATGCTAATCATAATAATTCATAGAAATGACAGGATGTGGGAGTTACAAATGCCTAGACTGATAGATTTTCTAACATACACCAGGTTTTCTATAATTGGCACCATTTTCTGTAATAGTGTACTCCATTTTCACACAATCATAATTCCAGTCCATAATTCTTAACAATGTATCTATTGTACTTATTATTTATTGCATTTATTGCCTGAGTACAGATCCAGATCTTACTACTGGATGTACAAGTCCTGAGGTTGTGGTTCTCTTCTGGGACTTAGAAGATCTGGATTTCATTCCTAGTTCACTTCCTGGGTCAACCTGAGCAATCATTTATTAATATTCCATCTTTTCAGGTCCTTATTGATATGGCAGGGATAATAGAAGTCACAGGAACAATGGGAGGCTAAGTAAATGAATGATCGGTTCAGATGCTATAATTAATGGGCCACATATGTAGATAGATTAAAAAAACCCACTGTTCTTGTAGTTTTTACCCAAATGTGGGATTTGATACCCATTAAGTTCTTAAAATTTGTTTTTTTCTTGTTCTACACAAATTTTGCTAAAAAGATCCAGATCTTCTGGATTATTTTATACTTACTTAAATAGCTGGTTAGAAAAAAACCCACCACCTGCTGCTCTCTCTCTTTAATCTCATGCCACCATTTACCTCATGGATTTCTTCTACCTTTTTGTCTGAATGTTCATTTTTCTTACCAATAAAATTGAATAAAATGAGAAATACTGTTCACAAACTACAACTTTTCTTAATGGAAAAATTCAAAAGTTGATGAAATTTATTCCTTTAGCCTTGCTCATACATGTCCCATATGTGTGATTACCCAGCTTTCCTCAACATGAAAGATGTTCTTGAGTAAGAATAGCAATTTAGTTCAGCTGAAGGGCTGGCACATAGAAGGTTAGTTGAGTTCATGTAAGACAATATCCCTTTCCATTTAAGCGACTATTAACAGTATAGGTTCTGTTTCCTAGTTATGGCTGGCCTGATTAGAAAGAGAATTCAATACTTGGAAAGAAAATAAGGAAGAAATAAACAAAAACATCATTTTCATAACCCATGTACGCTTAGCACAGGAGTGACGCATACAGTTAGCACTGCTTACGCCTTACTGCTAACTATATAAACCATGTAAATATTTATAATACAGCTATTATCAGTGTAAACATACAGCTTAGTCATATGTTGACCCATAATGAAAAAGTGACATTGAGATCTTTGCTTAATAGCACAAGGTTTAAACAGGTTTTAGGAGCCRTAGAGCAGGTCTCAGAATACTCATTTTTCTGAGATTTATACTGAGGCTTTTCAACATGAAATAATTGGGAAGGAACAGCCTGCTATGGAATGCATGGATGCAAATTAAATCCATATCTGAAGGATATTTTTTTAATTAATGCTGGGAATCTGATAACACCATATTTGAAACACTGTTTATGTTAATACTGAAGGAACTAGTTAGGACTAGCCTACAAATGTAAGAGGAATGTCAAAGCATAGTTACAGTAAAGGAACTGTGACTTTCCTAGACTGTCAGTATGTGACAGTGTTTACAAATAGTAGAAGAAGAGAGAAGCAGTAACCCAGAATTTGATACATGGAATACTATGAGTCTGTCAGAAAATTAACAAAATACAGATGATTAAAGGATCCGTTTAAACATGTTCTTAGTTTATATACAGCTATTGTACCACTGCTACCATTCTGGTTCCGAAAACAGTGTAATGCTTTGGAAACTGTGGAGGCAAGCCCTTCTGAGAGATACATACGGAAATATAATCTGATAACAAATGTTTTTTATGAATTCAGGGCTTACTCTTTCGGAGTCTTTGATCTGACATTAACTTTGTATTTGCTATGTAGCCCACCCATACTAACTTTTCSTTAGCTGGTGGTGTACTTTCTCCAGTTCAGCTGCCATCATCACCAACATTATAACTTTATAATACAGTATGGACAAATGGAGTGAAAAATGTAGATACTTTCTCTCCAGCTTATAGAGATAAAAAGGAATAGATCCTGGAGGTTCTTGATCTGTTCATATCGTCTGCTGGAAGGAATAGAAGAAACATCTGGTGGAAAATAAAAGAGTGTATTGGTCTGAATGTGGACCAGAAGAAACGGACTAACATCAAAAAGTTTTCATAATGCTTACAGCGAAAAGGGGCCTTTGATCACCTAGTCACCTCCTGCTTATCCAGATACTTCCACATTGCATTGAGAGACCAGTTAAACCAAAGCATTTTCATCCTCAAAAGCCTAAGCTGTTGTATGYGACCAGAAGAGAACAGAGTAGACCTAAAGGCAATGTTAAGGAAATGAATGTGTGAAATATGCCAAGAAGATGGTACCAGGCAATCTCTCTACACAACTAAGGGGCTTTCTAAGAAAGATATCAAAATCAAAGGGAATATAATTTGAGATCACTGGTGAAAACAAACTATAATGCAAAAAGTTATTGGTTATGGAATAACAAGACAGTAACCTCCTCTCATCTAAAATTGATTTAAAAATATGTATATGCAAACATTCATCTTCATTTTGCTTGACCACAGGAATGTTAAATAATCATTACTAAAACAGTCTGAAAGTTGTTAACCATAATAACACTATAGGCAGAAAAATATTCTGTTGAATACAGTTCTTTTTTCAGCGGCAACACAATTTACATCTCATCATTCACAGTTTATAAAAATCATGAAGTTAAAGTATATTCTGCTGCTGGCAGGGAATTTTTGTTAATACTGTAGCTGTGAAAATTTTGTGATTATTTCCCATTTCTATAAAACATTCACATAATGTTTTCCTTTATGGAAACATGGATTTTGATCCAATTTTTTATGCAATTTTAACTGCTTTATAACAAGGATGTATCAGTAATCTAGTGACATCTTTGTGCGCTCCATTGGCCTGCAGGATGCCAGGACAATGAAAGCAATGTGCTCCGCCAGGGAGATGGAATGTCGATTTGTAGTACTCCCAGGTTCCCAGCTCTCCAAGTTGGGGTAATCCAGAGGCAATACTGGAGGGCTTTATCTGGCACTCCTTGTAAAGAAGGATTTGTCAAAGATAGTAAAGGAATTTCTCCAGAAATTACATTAAGCCCCTTTTTGGAAGTCCTTTCTTGCTCTGTATTTTCTCATGGAGATATGAGTAAAATTCAGGTTGTTGTCTTTATATGCTAACCCAACTCGTTCCCTGCAGAGAGGCTGAGAGGCAGAGGCAGGGGTGGGGAAGCATTTGGAAGAGGGGCTGATACCAGTGGAAGACTGGTCCTAAAATTTTACTTCATGATTCAGTCTTTTTATTTCTGTTTTTGTACAATGAAAGAAGCTGTATTTCCCTTGGAAGTTTGAATCCCAGAAGTAGTGAGGAGGCATAGTATGTCATAATATTCATAGTATTGAAATGGGAGTTGATTATTTCGTTTTTGTTGTTTTTTAGCTTAATGGGCTTTCTAAAGCTGACTTTAACATACTAAGTTTTATTTAACAAAACTAAGCCTAACAAAGGCATCTGTCATGGCCCGGAGTGCACTGATAGGCCTTAATTGCCCTGACCAGCCTCACCTGGGTCCCCCTACCCACACCCCCTGCCCGTGGGCCCAGGAGCCCCATTTAAGGTCAGCCCCAGGCCTTTGGTCCCTTCCTGAGTGGGGCTGTAGCAGTGTTGGTCTCCAGCTCTATCATAGCCTTGCCCTGGCTCAGCTGGGTCTGGCCTGCAGGCTGATGGCTCAGTCCAGCCATACTGGCACTGTGTCTGATCCTGACTTCCCCGCTTTGCTTCCAACCTGCCTCATCACTGTGGGCTGCCCTGTGATCTGGGCTCTTGGTTGAACCCAGCTGCCACCCCTGGACCTTCCCTGCCCCTTGCTCGGGTACCTTGGAGCTGGGCCCCCATCACATAGGTTGTTCCAGAGTAGGAAAGGGGCAAATACGATATTCAAGGCAGGAATCTGAAAGTGGCAATTCAAAATTGGTAAGCTCTATCAAAGCATTATTTTAATTTTCTTCATTATTGGTTCTGTTTATAAAACGTTCAGTAGAAATTACAAAGCTGCTGTAGAAAGGAGAAAAGTAAATGACATGAAGATCAAACTGGCTTTATAAAGCATTTAAACATTTTTAGCATCAAAAACAATATATGAATTATAATCAAACTAAGTAAAACTACTGAATATCACCAAACCTGGGAGCTTGTATTTTGTAGCTGGGTGTTACTCAGGTTCAGCTCAGGAGAAACTTCACTCTAACCTGGCAAATTAGAATTTTCTGACAGATATTTTATTTGCTCAGCTAGTATAGATGGGAAATGTAGACAAGCTTTCAGGTGCACAAGGTTTTATTCAGATCTGAATAGAAGCAGTGGACTTCTATTAAGTAAAAAAGTTAAGCAAAAATTGAGAGCCATTTTTCTTAACTTTAGAGCATACTGGAAGTTGCACATAGCAGCTGAGTGGAAATAACTGGTGAGTCTGTTGGGGATGATGCTTTTTCTTGTGTATATATAGGAAATAAGCATCAGTCTTTAGCTTGGTTTCAAATAGCAAGTTTCACCCCTGTTTTTGTGGTAGTGCTGCTGTAGCCATAATGGTCTCCTTAGGACAAAGACCGAAGTGTGTAGACAGACGTAGTACCTCTTGTTGGTGGCATCAACAAATATAGATGGAAGCCCTCCTTCAGACCTGGGATAGCAGTGGGAGATGTCTCCATGTTGTACTTCTGTGACTGCCTCTTGTGACTGCCTCATGACATGCAGCTGAGGCTCAGAAATGGTCTGCCATGGTGCAGTCACTGTGCAAACAGCTGCACCAGGTTGCTGTCCTGCTGCTCTAGTTTATTTTCCACTCTGCTGAAGATGATTGCCTGTCAATCCTCTGCTGATAGAGCTTTCTAATCTTTAAACAAAATCACAAGGATAGGGGCTTGGGATCAGATTGGGGCTGTCTCCAGGGGCTGGATAGAGCTGGAGCAGGCAAGATTCACGTCATCCTCTACATGTGCTCAGAGAAGGCAGTATGGCTCCTAGCTAGAACAAGTAATACAGCCCCGGGCTGGCCTGTCCCACAAGCAATCTCCACAGTGGGAATCTCACACTTCAAAGGCCACCACTGGAATAAGGCAGAGGGCTTGCGATTGGCATGGAATGAGCACCGACAAGGGCGTAAAGATAGTGCTCGGGTGTCTGCATGGGTGTTTATGCAAACTTTCTAGGACTTGTTCAGGTTTCTGGGGATCTTCCAGCTTTCTAGGTAGAAGGGCAAGTTTTTCAGCCATTAGCGAGATGGACCCTCCCACTTCCCAGAGTCAAAGAATTCCCATGGGGATTGCCCTGTGGACATCTTCCTCCCCTCCTAAAAACTTGTGAGAGTCTATTTGCAGCTTTTTCTTTCAGCAGCTGAATAATATATATTTCTGCTACCTGTCACATTTATTTCAATTACTCATTCTGTGTTTTAATTTTGATCTGTGTCCATGAGCTCGAGAAATATATTTTTTAATTACTTTCCTTGTTCTCTTTACTGGCTTTCCATCTGTAAAATAATGATCTCTGGCAGCTTTTTGGCTTTTGGCATCGCAGAGTACCTAGATCAGCTACAACAAGGTGACTCAGCATTCTGCGCAGCCACTTATGAAGATTTCAGCCAGGCCTTCACTTGATTAACGAGCACTGGCCTATTCTCGAGATAAATTCATGCTGGATTTTGCCCAAGGGCTACAGAGTGGGCACTCCAGGGAATTTAGTGGAAGAAATCTGTGCTTGAAATTACTTTTCTTTGAGATCTGTTTACTTAATGATTGCTTCCTTGAAGGTAATACCACTGATAAGGAGGAAAAGCCAGTCAAAAATGTAGAGAGAAATACGTTTGTTAGATTTTTTTTCTCCTGTTTGTGTATTAAAGCCAGTTTTCTCTCGGAGGAAAGATTATATGTCAGACCCTATACTGGGCCAAGTCCCTGAGGTAGGTGGGAGCTCACAAGATGTTAGCTTGCATGTGCATGGTGCCTTTCAGCAGTGGCATTTGTGACACTGGGGACTTGGCAGTGAACAGTAGTCCCCCTCCTGCCCCTGCCAGAGCTGCTTTCCCTCAGTGATGACTGGCATATCCATGTTGATATTGATCACCAACCACATACATGAGCATGGTTTTAGTTGATTTCCTGAACAAATGAATGTGTGGCAGTTTTACCAATGTGCTGGCCTCCCCCAGTAACTTCTGAATCAATTGACCAGTTTCAGTCTCATCCACCAGAAGTGTGAGTTGCTCACAGCTGCAGGTCCACCACCTCCTGCAGCTGCCAGTCATGGTCAGTCTTTTTGGTGAGGGGAGCTGCTCTGTGCCATGTGATGGGAATGGCCAAGGGTATGCATGCAAATCCCGGAGCTGAGCTCACATACTGGAGACATGGCAAAAGATACCAAGTTTGTCTAACAGGCCTGTCCAGCGCTGATTGTTTTTAGCCATGCCCTTTTGGCAGCTGGGGGGCCATGCATTGGTGGATTTGTGAGTAAGCTCACACAGCTTTACCTGCCTGTACCATGTGGTGTTTCTTTTCCAGATAGCAGGTTGAACACAGATGGGTAGGAGACTTTAGAGAGACTTGAAACCATTGGGTTGGAAATGGGAAGCAGGGAGGGAAAGGGGTAAACAAGCAGTATGTAGGGAACATGCGGGGGAGCTGTGACAGTATTATGATTGAAGCTGGTATTCAGAACAGGAAATCAGGGTTAATTTTTCTGCTATTCATGACTTCTACATTTATATCAGAAGTTGAATACCTGTTTTGATGCAGCAGTGGGGTGGTGGTGTTGCAATACTTAGCAAAAAAATCTACCAAGTATATAATCTATGCAGTATTTGAGGACTTCTGTTGCTGTATCAGAGAAAAGTGTTTCTCTGAAGGAATCATATGTGATTCTGCAAATCCCAGGTTCATTTGCAGAAGGAGAAGAAATAAATGGATGTGTGCACAAAAAATTCAATATACTGAAATGAAGAAAGCAACAGAAGACAAAACACAATCTGTGTGTTTTTAGAGTATCTGTCAATCTAAAGTAATAATAAATAAGTAAACAGAACCTTTTTAATTCGTGCAAGTTAATCCCTTTCAGGGCTGAATTAACTAAAGCATATCCCTATGAAATAACCTTCATTATATAAATCAGTGTGCTGATGGATTACTGAGTTTGCAGCCAAAAAGCTGCACCACCATAGGTGTGAAGTTTCCTGATCATCTAATAAATTGATAACTTTGAAGCCTAGCTGTGACAATTTAAATGTCATCACTATTAAATAAGTTGCCAAAATGCAAACAACCATCCTAAGTCATTAAAATGTAATTATAAAGGACAGCTGGGTCTACTATCAATCTGGGCTGTGGGGACTCATAATGGGGAAAAATATGAAACTTTCACACAAACAGAATGAGACTCCTGTATGTGCCAACCAGAGCCTGCAGGGGAAGCAAGTAAAACATGTATTTTGTGCATACACAGTTACTGGTGCTTGTAGAAGGCTTGCATTACTGAGGTGGACATAGGAGTCAGTGACAGCATGACATCCAGCAAATGTCTTCACCTTCTCCCTGCCACATATGAAAAGCCCTTTTGCTTATTAACAGGGTAGGCTTTGCTAATGAGAGGCAGATAGACTGGGTGGCAGTTACAATCTAGCAGAAATGACAATGAAGTGGGACTAAATTTGCTCTATTGTGGAATGGCAGCACAGGTTGTAAGCCCTGTTTTGAGAACCAGGTGGACTTTAAGCGATAATGAAGGTTTGCTTTTTGGCTGAGAGTAATAAAGAGAAAAGTGACTATCAGGCTTTGCAGGCATGGACCCGATATGTTTACGAAAGCTGTGTTTAGTCATATTGATAACTAAGTCATTGAACTTTATTTTTTATGTTTATTATTTGCTTGATACTTATTTAATTGATACTTTGAAATGGCCGTGATGCTGACAAGAAGCCCAGTCCCTGCTCAGGACTTGCAGCTCCTGCTATGGATGGTACAGCTCTAAATTCACATTGGTTTCAACTACATCCCAGTAGGTTCTGTCTGTTATTCAGTGATGCAGCATGTAGTTGATTAGATTTACTGCTGATATGTACAGTGGAAATGGTGGAACAAGCTAGAACTGTGATACTGCTTCATTAAAATAGTAACCCCAAAAGGCCCCACAGTCTTTTGGTGTATTATTTATATGTATTATGGAGCTACAGCAGCTGCTAGCTTCCATAATTAAGGCCCATTTTCCCTAAATGTGGCAGGAAAGGTGAAATAAGCGGGAATTGCTGATAATTGGTAAAATTCTAAAAGAAATATCTTTTATGTTATGTATCTTAATGCATATAATAAATCAAGTATTGGATAGCTACTTTTTGAGGCTTTTGCAATCTAAATAGATTAAAAAAGGATGTATGAATGCTAGCATATTATTTGAAACAGTGTGATTCTTTTTTTCCTGTACATCAGCCTATAGCACATCATTCTCAAAAAAAGCAATTCAGTATTTTGCAAACAATTCCAAGGTGTGTTCTAACTGATCGGTGTTCCTAAAATTTTTAGGTATCAAATTCTCCATCTGTCTTTTTCTACTATGAAGTAAATCCTTGTGGTGCCTTGGGGCATTCATTGTGCTGAAAAACTTGTTCATTTATTCTCACTAAGAAAAGTGTGCTATTGCATATGGGTGTTCACAAACCATTAATTTCCTTCTTTTTGTATACTTGGAAATGATATAATAACTTGGTGTACTAGTGTAATTGTCTACCTTTCACTTTTGTAAATTGTAATTTTTGTTTGTTACGAGAATCAGTTGGTATGGGGCTTAGAGAACCACTTAAGATTACGAACTGTTTCTAATGAACAGATTGCTTTCTGATGCAAATGGAAAGACAAGTTGAGAGAGATTTTTCTTTTTTTATGCAGAAGGATGCAGTCTCTCAAYGGACTTTGTCCTTATTTTTTGGCAGATTTGGACTGCCCTACTCAAAGGCATAAACAAGCCTCAGCCTATCAACAACAGAAATCGGACACTAACCTGCCAAATACAGGGAAATGAATAAACGGAAGAACAATAGAAGTCGGTAAAGTAAGAAATCTCATGCAGTGTGAATGATTTCTCATATAGCATAAGCAAAATTTTCTGCTGTTTGTTTCACACAGCTACACTAAGGATGAATAAATTTCTGTCACCAATGCGGTTATGAAAAGCATGCAAATTCCAGAGATCACACTGGTTAATGGATGGAATGGTTATTTTGAAAGAAAAAAAAAGCTTTCCTATAACTTCCATTCACGTCCTCCCAATGTGAGGTGACAATTTACTGCAGGTTTAGGAAATTAAAATAAAATGTTAGTTTTCCAGGTGCACTGAAGAGGTTTTGAAATTAACTTAGCAAAGGTGAAGCTACATGGTATTTCTCACTGCACAGTGAGAGTCAGCAAGATGACATTGTAAAATATCCTTAGTAATAGTCAGTTACAAAGTCTGCAGGGGATAAGGTCAAAGAAGGGTTAGCAGCTGACATCAAATCAGAAGCCAGATGTGCTGTCCCTTAATCATAGGCTTTTGCAGGCTTTTTTGGACTGCAATTCAGCATAACATTATTGAATTCACCTTTAGATTAAGCTGGTCTGCTTTGACATATATAAACCCATATGCAAGTTAATGGCTGTGTCATCCACTTAATTATGCAAGCTATGGTAACAGATCAGTGAGGTGACCTCTGCAAGCACTAGTTTTCAAGGTCTTTAACCATTTGCATTTTCAACGAACAGAAAGTGGCACTCCCCATTTAGGTCATGTTGGATCATTAGTTTTGCATATACAAATTAAACCTGGGAATAGTAATATGCAGACATGCTTTTCTTTTTTTCTTGCAAGATTACTTAGAGCTATTTAACTCAGCACTATGTTATGATGAAAGTCATCTGCTCATGTACYGGTGCAAAATCTTTGGCATTGCAGAGAAAGCGTTCTTGAAGACAGTTTCTAACTTCTGACAGTTTCTAACACAGTAATGGCATAAATATTACTCAGTGGACTGAAATTAAGCACGGTCAGAAATTTTTGAAGGATTGAAATCTCTTAGAAAAAAATTACATTTTCATAAAGGTCAGGAGATTGTGAAGTTAAGATTATATATGCAAACCCTAACTGTTCCTTGTTGCTTATATATGATTCTGCAGTCTTTGCTTGTGAGATCATTCTGCAGAGAATTTTTGCATTGGAACTGAAGTGAAAGAGGGCTTCACATGGTGCAATTTCTACTAGTTTAACAAATATTTTTGGGTTGTTAATGTAAGCTTAAAATAATGATATATTGATGTAGTGTTATCTTTATTCAGAGGATATGCTTCTGACTTGCTCACTTACGCAGTGCTTACTCAACAAACCACATTGTAATTGTTAGTATTAAGGTCAATGGCAACAGATCTGTCTCTCACACTGTGCATTAAAGAAGATGTTTACTGAATATTGCACTGGTGTAGAATCAAACTCATTGCTGATTCCACTGAAATTACTTCCCTTTCATGCAACTGTAGGAAGGGATTTAGCCAGGAGCTGGCCAGTGGGCTTATGCCCTTTGCAGTCTTCATTGTGCATTGTCCAACTCACATACTGAGTAAGGCAGGTATGTGAAAGAGATGGCATGTTTCTTAGACTGAGTAATATCTGACCCTCTTTCCAGTGAGGTGACTTCGGTGGGAACTGTGTGCTCCTACAGTGAAAGACCTTGATGGTTTCCATAATGACCTGGAAACCCACATAAAATGTTATAATCACAGCTATTAGCATAGTATTCCAGTTCTCAGATACTGAAACCACAGAACTGAATGGTCTGATCTCTCCTGTTCACAAGGCAAGGAGAGGCATATGTATGGGCCAGGCTTTTCCCATGTCTGATTTTAGAGTCCATTTCCTGTGTTTCTTAGCTCCTATTTCACTCTTACTTTTGTATTCTATCTTTTGTTCCTGTTAACTTGCTGTGGGAAAGCACAGTTAAATTATTTTAACACTTAAACCTGAATTTGTGGTCCTTCTCATTTCATCTGGATGAGGAGTTTCAAGCCAACAGGTTTTGGTGGTTTTGTTTTCTGCTCACAGGAGGTTGGTCACTTCATTTTTGAGGAATGCAGCTATCAAGGAAGACTGTCATCACAGATTAAAAAAAAGCCTTGGCTATATAAGGCTGCTTCCATAGAGCCAACTGCAGTTCTCCAGTTCGCCTAACAAGCCTCTACTCTACTTTTTGGTGAAGGCTTTGCACTTCTAAACAGATATATTTCACTTGCAACTCTTAAGACTCCAAAGTATATACCTATTTCATGTAGGTATGCTTTCTCTTTGAGGTCTGATGTGCAAAAGTCATAGATATAAAATACAGGACTTACAAACCATGGGGTAGGCATCCATGCTGTATTGCTACTCTGTTGGGGCAAGAAGCACTGTGTGGATCTCCAACTGGATGGCAGAGGTAGACATTGCAATCCAATTCATCAGCTGTAATCCTCACAAAGAGGACACCTATAAACTGATGGGTTTATTCTCATTAAGTGACTGATGCCAATATCAGAGTCACCGGGTTCAGCTGAGAGGGAGGACATGACTAATATCTTTTCATCCCTTGGTTTTGAGAGTTCTCTCTGGCAGTAGAAGAAAGGTAGTGAGGGTAATTCCTACCAAAACCAGAGCAAGACTGTGGGTGATTGGTGAAGCTGTACTCTGCTGTAGCACATATATGCAGGACCTTGGCGCACATGTGTTTAGGACACTAATGCAGTTTAGCAAGCTGGACCTATGTTTTATACCAAGTTTGCTATAGCACTCCCAAGTAACATAAGAAACTGGATATTCTACAGCAGCTTAATTAAAGTTAAAAGAAGACATTTGAAGTTACTTACATATGAAAGTATTTAATAATGAGAATAATTCCTCTGGGATATTAATTTTTTATTACTTTTCCCACCACATGGACAGCTTTGGACTGGAGGTTAAGAACAAAAGCTGGATGCTTCTACTGAAATTCTCCATATAGAAATAATTACTGAGGGCAACATTTTAACTTATCTTTCAGTTCCAGACTTGACAACCCTTTCAGACGATTAGGGGGAAGCAGACCTCTCCATTAACTTTTTTTCAGGTTGTTCTGCAGACTCAGGAAGATGTTATTTATACTCTGTTCATGTATTTAAGTTGGTCTTTGTCATTGTGTGGCCAGAAACATCTGTTTTAAACAACAGAAGCTGAGATTATTAATCACTATTCTATAGGAAGGAATTAATTCAGTAACAAACTGCATAGCTATAGAATCATGCAATAACTGGAGCCTTGCTGATGGCATGGATAAGTTGAGGGTTTCATGTATTGAGATGTCAGTCTTGCATCTGTCATCACTGCTAAATAATCTTTAAAGGCTTAAAAAGCCCAAGAGGTATCCTGTCCCCATATGAATTCAAAATTTATTTGTTCCTATCTCCTGGGTGCTGTTTTTAGAAATAGCAGAAGAAACAGACAAATCAGTCTGTGTATATTCGTGTTTATAGTTTAATCCTATGAAAGGGGGGGAGAAGTAAGGCAATTGTAGTCATCTGCAGAAATCAGAATATCCTTAGTAGCATGTTCAGGGTTTATTTTTGGTAAAAATATTAAAATTGGAAAACTGTGTGATCCTTAAAGATTTCTCTGTGAGAAAGCAAGCAGAGGAACTGTAAATGGACACAGAAGGGGTGTCTGGAGGCAGCCTCTATGAATGCTGACAGTAACAACAAGGAAATGATAGGGTGCAAAATATACTGAATAAAGTCAAATATTTTACTTCACAGTATTTACACTAGTTTTGTACCTGTAACACAAAACAGTAAATACAGAAGTGATCCAAACAGCTAGATAAATCCAAATGGTGCAAACCTGGGGAGATCTTGGGTGAGAAAATAAGTGAAACTTCTTTATATTTACTTGAAATCTGGTCCTTGAACTAAAAGCCCTCAGAGAAAAGGAGAACAAAGATAGGATTCCTGCAGGGAGTAGCCTCATGTGTAAAAACTATATAGAATGAGGAAACCTCAGCTTTGTGTTCTGCAACTCAGCCCTTGAGTTTTAGACCTTTAGCTCTGGCTTTCTTCAAATATAGGATGTGAAGACAAGAGCATGGTCCTGCCAGTCTGTGTGCTGGGCTGAGCAGCACCTCTCCTAATCACATTGTCGTTACATGAAGGGGAGCCCTGAAAGTCAAACAAATATAAGCAACCTATTTTACCACTTGCTCCCCCCCTGCCCCTCCATTTTACAATCATCGTGATTTTCCCAGCCCAATTGGGCTCTGCTGTCTCCTTTCAGTCTACCTAAATCCATCAATTGATAAATGTTTTCTTCCTGTCTATATCTGAGAAAAAAATGCAGATGTTATCCACTTTGAGACCCTCCTCTCCATAACCGGTCTCATGTTTTGGGTGAAAAACAGCTGCTCGCTGTACTTTCAGTGTAAACACCAGCATGGAAATCTGTTTAAGGAGACCATGGAAACAGGGTGCTCATAGACTCTGTTTTTCTGGACTGTATGGCAAAGACAGTGTGTTCTCTGAATCTGTTGGCTACTAATAATCCCCAGTAATGCTTTGCGAGAAATAATCTAATGCATGTAATAACATAATAGGAGGGGAGAATGTATTTATGTAAATTAACTAAAACATCCTCAAGAATTAATGTATTAAAGTGGTTAGAAAAGCTAGCAGAGGATAATAGGCATGGAGACCTTCTCCTGTTTGTCAGCAGAGACTGTTAAATGGTTGAAGCTGCTGTAGCACCATGCATGCCAAATAGATGCAAAATAATTTTTCAGCACTAGAAAATCACCTGATAGCAATAATTCTAGAGTAATATGTTGTATTTATGTATTTAACTCGTTGTATGTATAAATACTATTCTTTAATATTTGTGTGTGTGGTTGTATGTGAATGCATAGCAGAAGAAATAAGAAATTTACTTATTTTGCTTATTAGCATTAGCATTACAAATTACTTATGAGCATTTTCATGGGCAATCTTTCTTGCAACAAACTTTCTCTGTTCTTATTGAAATTAAAGAGAATTAGGCACCTGGATTTCTTTAAAGATCTGGCTTTCGATGTCCAAAGTTAACAGAAAATGTTACTTTGTTTTAAGAAAATGGATTTGTTAGCTCAATTTTTTATTTAAATTTATAGGAGCAGTCTGTGAAAGAGGTGGAAATCCTGCCCTGTTTGTATTACCTACGTCATGCTGAATACAGTATTAGGGCAGCAAGTAGTTTTTTCTAATTTTAGCATACACACTAAGGAGACCAGATGCCATTTAGTTTAGATAACTTGGCTTAATTTTTGAGAAAAGCAACTGCTGTTGACAATAATAGCGGCTAGTCAGAATTTTTTTATTTATAATTATAGCTGTAGAGTTTGTTAAGATGCAGGTCTTGGGGTGAGTACAGATCCTGGCTGAGAAACAGGTGAGAATGGAAGAGCCCGAGAACTCTGATACAAAAACAGCAGAGCCCCTTTATCCTAATTGTGTAACTTCAAAGGCTCTGTAAATTGGACATGACATGGTATAGGTCTTCTAAAAGCACTATCAGAATTAAAAAAATTAAACTCTTAGGTGAATGTTTGATTTGTAATGTTTGCCTCACAGTTAATGGTCTCTTTGTCTCATTCTACTCAATGAGATTTTCCTTAATTCAGCTAATACAGCTTTTCCAGATAGACATATGTGCATAAATTAGTATTTCCTTTTCTTTATACATATGCTACACTTTCCTTTCTGCTGGAATATTTTCACTGTAAACAGAAACAGTTTACCTTGGCCCTGGAATTAACAGTAACTTGGATTTCCTTAGTTTACTAATGGAACAAAATTTGAACTGATATACAAAAAATATTTTTTATATTAAAAAATGAGGTCAATAATTGTTTTATGGCTAGATCAACACTGTACTTGGATGACAGGCTGTTTCCTATCTTCTTGTTTCTGATACTCAGAAAGAAGGATATATTTCTCTATTATTAAGCTCCCAAAAATCTCAAAAGACAATTTTTGGAAGGAAGTTCCAGTGTCTGTTAAATAGCAATTCTTCAAAGTACCTGCTAGAGACAAATTATGTAACATCACTGTTTGACAGGTTTATTTAGGGTTAAACGTACATACTGGTTTGGTAAACAGCTTTTAGTTGCATACATTCAAGTTGCCTGCCTTGCTCATAAAAGACAAAAATTGGACTTTTTTTATGATAGTCCTAAAGTCATCTCTGATTCAAACCACCTCAGATGGAGGATTGAAGATAAAAACCAAAACSCATTATTTTATCACAGTCGTTTTTGAACCTGGTAGATCTTAGACACATAATAAACCAACTCTGAGTATTTCAGTAATTTAATCCATTTACAATTCTACAATAATTGAAAAAAAACTTAGAAATTTTAGCCCACAGGGCAAAACTGCTGGCTTTCTGGGACCAGTGTCTGATTTTCTTGCTCAATTCTAAAACATTTGACATACTAAAGTGTAAATAGAGAAATAATGTTTTAAGAAGGCAGATAAACTTAACATTTCTTCACATTTGATTTTCTTGCTCCTGTGTATTTAAAAAAAATAAAAAGTTGCTATTACCATTACTAAATCCTGCATCGAATAGAGCAGTTTCCATTGATTGGAGTCCCATTGATGCGTGTGTTTCTGGAAACATAATCCATATTGTTTGGCATTCCTGAACTTCAAAACCCCAAACCTCATTACTTCAACCCAATTAGCTATTTTATGCTCTTGAATCAGATCAGTATTTCTAATCTGAGAAATCAATATTTCTAATCACCTCTTTGGGGTGACCAAGACATTTAAATGCTTAGGGGAGGTGCCTAAATGCTTAGGGAGTGACTGGTGCCATTTCAGGTGCTCAGCATATCCAAAGTGTTTGCACAGGACTGGTGGATGTCATCCATGGTCCACGCAGGACCTTGGTCCTTCTGGAGGCGTACCTGCAGTGGTTCCTCTCTGCATCTTCAGCTGAGTCTGTAAAATATTTGCAGGAACAAGGATCAGCAGGCATTTTTGAGAATATACTTGCTCGTGACCTATTAATTAAATTTGACCTTATTTAAGCAATAATAGTAACGATGTTCCAAGTAAGTAGCAGTTATTAACTTCCATTAGGCTGAAACCACTTTCTTCAGTGATGTCCCCAAAAATGACTGTTCTAATTTGGCATGTATCATTTAAGTGGTAATTACTGTGGTAACATTTTAAATGCATGTGGTGCCTTTCATTTTATACAGCAAACCTGCACTAAGTAGAAGTAGGAATTGAGCAAAATTAATGGATTTTGACTAGACTATTCAGAGCAGGGTAGAAAAGGAAACATTTGAATAGTGGTAAAAAAGAAAAATGTAGTTTGGGTTATTTTTTCATGCAGACAGAACTCAAAACAATTGATCAGATTTTGTCAAAGATTTCCTAAATTTGCTTTTTGTCAGAGATCAGTCATGAAAATTTTGAGTCCTGAAAGTATGAAGAAAATTGAATAATGTGAAAATGGGATTTAAATTCTTCCAGTGCCTTCCTTTGCATGATAAAATGTATGAATGTGCAGGCATACTTACTCATCAGTGGGCATATATGAAAGTTAGTATTTTTTAGTGCTTGACATACTCCCCCCCACCATCCACCCTGCAAATCCTCCCCAAATGCTGATAAAACCTATTGGCAACTGGGGCAAACTAAAATATAAAGCATAGTAATTAACATGCATAAGTGTGCTTATGCTGTATTTTTATATTTAAAGTTTAAAGAGGGCTCTCTGAAAAACTGCAGCTAATGACCTGCACTTGAATCAGCTACAGGTGCATCTAGAAATCAAGGGAAAAACAGATTTTGGATGACAACTTCTGCCTGAGTGTTTTACCATACAACTTCTTGATCCCTGATGTAAGGCCTCCTTATGGGGGTAATGGTTAAAAATGTTTAGCGGAAATCGGCAAATAGGAAGAGGTAACAGGTGAAGACTGGTAACAACTGCATCCAGTTAAGGTGATTCCAAGATGATTCCAGTTCAGACCATCCTGGAAAGGTCATTTGCTATGGAAGGCGTCACGATTACATTTTCTGGGGTATTGATTCCCATACACAAAGGCTTTTTGCGTGAAAGGTGTAATGAAAAACAGTGTATAAATAGTGAAATTACTACATCAGTGCTGCTTGCATCATACACTAGCACATGGATATTTTCTGGGTCTCATCCCAGAAACTGCTAAGATAGTATGGTGTAGGAGAGGTATGGGATTCTAAGCAAGTCATTTAATTTGTACTTTGAATCGTTCCCTGTCCAATAGCTCTTTTTAAAAAGTCAGTGGATTCCTTACTGTAGTAACTTAAAAGGATATTTGGCAGGTTCCTAAATGTTCCTGTTTAAATAATGTAGAATTAATATCACTATTTACAACTCTGTGTGTTTCTTAAATGTAGAAAACTTTATTTTACAAATGTGCATATGAATTTCTCTGGATGAAGGAAACTATTTTGTCTTTTTTTTCTTTGGTATATTAAAATGGCATAATGCAGTAGCTGTTGAAAGACGGAAGGGGATGTCCTCTGCATCTGATCTGCACTGCTTCATCATTTGTTATGCTCTACCTCTGGAGCCTACTCAGAGTCTGGACTTGATGCTACCTCTCTTACGCTATGCCATGTTGTGTCCAGAGGATTACTGAGATACATCCTGTTGAGCTTGTGCTTTGAAATCTCAACATTTCTTTAGTCTGACAAAACCTTCTGAAAGTTGGACTCCACTGACCATCTCTCATAACAAAAAAAATCAATAAGCAGTATATACAAAAGGATAATAGGGATTTAACAGAAAGTAAGTTCCAAAAGTTGTCCAATGAAAAGTAGTGGTGCAGTATTGCCAGTGTGATCTCAAAAGACATTACCTGCAATCTAATACTGTAATTAACTATTTGCAAATCATGAAGTTTTTGGGATGGACTGACTTTGGTTGTTATTGGCTAGGAAGTGAAGGTTAGTAGATTGTGCTTCCTGACCAAGAAGAAGCTGAAGCATTGGAATAATAAGAATTTTAAAATTGGAATACACTTAGATTACTAATCCCCATTGTGTGCCATGAATTTGAATTTTCATTAAGCTGAGTCCAAAATCTAGTTCTGCAGTCCCCTTCAATTGATGGTGCAATTTTGTTAATGCAAATTTTGAGTCAAATAATGGCTCACAAATAACAGTAGTTCTCACAGAACTTTGTCATACTATAGGAGGCTGTGCACAGCCTAGGCTATGGATTCAAACATGGAAAGTGTGAAGAGTTATCAATGAACTCTTACAGGATCAAGTGAAATTAATCTTAAAAAGCATAAGCATGTGTGTGCTGCATCATACCAAGGTCCATCTGGGCTCCTATTTGATGACAGAGGCACGTACAAGAGTAAGACCCATAAATGGTGGCACTTACCCAGAACACACTCCCAGCTTCTGCAGCTCTGTACCTCATGCAGTTCCGCAGCTGGCTGTGGTGTCTTTGTATTGCGTGGACAGACTTTCCCCAAGTATTTGTCCACTGATTTTTCAAGTCACAGCATCCTGTGGCAATGATTTCACAGGTTCATTGACATTGTCTGAAGAAGTAACTTTGTATTTGTTTTGAACCTTCTAGTTTTAGTCCATGTCCTTTATCTTTTGTATTGGAACAATCAATCCTTTTTCACCTTCTCCATGCCAGTAATGATATTTCTGAATATCTGTCACATCCCTTCTCAGGCACTCTTTTTCCAGCCTGAAAAATCTTAGTCTGCTAGCTCAGTTTGAGCTATCTTTGATCATCTACTCTTATCTTTTTCCAATTCTTTAATATTGTTTTCAAGACCAGAAAGTAGAATTTTTCCACATAGGGCAAGGACAAGGTGCACAATAGATTATACATCTAAAAAAATTGTTCTCTATTTTGTTTTCTCTTCTTTACATGGTAATTCCTAATGTTTTATTTGCTTTTTGACTGCATAAGAGTATCGAGCTGATGTTTTCATAGAGCTACCTCTTACAATTCCAAGAGCTTCTTCAAAAGTAGCTGTAATTAACTCTGGGCCTGTCACTGAATTTGTAAAGTCAGAAATGCTTTTTCCTGCTTGTGTTTATGCTTACGATTTTATTGCCCAGCATCACATATCACAGTGTCATGAGGCTTTTCTGCAACAATTTGAACCTTTAGTAATTCTTCGAAAGAGCAGAGACCAAGAAAGTATGTTCCATTTATGATCAGCAGGCCATGATTAAGCTTGATCCTATCACACAAGTGAAAGCTCAAGGGACCCTGAATCACAGCTGGAGCCTGTGAAATGAGTCCATGCCTTCCCATGTCGATAAAAATCAATAAATTTCGTCCACTATTGCTGGACATAAGTCGGGTCTTTAGATAAGCTCAACTGCTGACTCTTTGAAAAACACAGTAATACTCTAGAAACCATCACTTGCTCTTTTGCTCTGTTATCCCATTTTCAGACCCCCATTCCTGATTAACACAGCTGAGAAACCAGCAATGATCAAACACTAGCAGCACATCCTGCTTGGCAGTAATCAGCCCTGAGACCAGACTGCAGCACAAGGACTAGCGGCAGAGACAGCCGGTCACAGGCAGCTTCCTTATGGCCAAGGGAAGGATCTCTGACTTCATGCTGCACGCTTACTATGCAGCTTCTGATACAGTGGATGCCAAAGTACAGTTAACCCACCTCAGTGGCATGTAGTAGGAGCAGATGGGTCAGCCCAGCCCAGCCCCATTCACTCCACTCCAGCAGAGCGAGCAGACAGGTAGCTGATTCTTGCCTCAGAAGATCCCCTCTCACCCATGGGATCCTGTAGGGACCAACACCTTTTCTCCTTTTCTTCTATAATTGCTAAATACCACTGCAGGCAATAACACACACATTACCTTCTGCTTTATCTATCATTCATGGTTAAACACTGTGACACCTAAAAGATGAAATAAAGCTGACTCTGAGCAAGACCAAGACTTGCTGCTATCGCCAAGTAACCATGGGCAAAACCTTATATTTGGCTTTCATTTTCATACCTCTGTGGACTTTGCCACAGTGATAAAAACCAAAACCAAACCCCATGGACTTAGAAAACTCCCTTCCTCAGTCAAAAACTGCTTGAGACCATTGCTTTAAGCCATGCACAGACAAAAATTATTGTAAATTGGATAAAAGATTCTGTAACTTCCCTTTTGAAATTCATGCTCCAGGCAATTTTGTCTGTGGCAAAGGAGACAGAATAAAAAAAAAAAAAAAAAAAAAAAAAAAAAAAGTCTGTGAAGCATCGAAACCTTTTCTGAACATATTACAAGATGGAAATCTAAAGATAATAGATGCAGAGCTGAAGGTTGATCAGTGCAGTCTGGGAATTATCCAAAAGTATTGCTTAGCTTCCTGTTAGTTTAGTGATACTTCAGTGGGATATCCATATTCCCCAATGGAAAGCATAGGAATGATGTTTTATCTTTTCTGGCTTCTTCAAACAGAGACATATGCAGGTACATAGGGAGGTAGAAAAATATAAAAAAGTATGATCTGTATGAATTAATCGTGTGTTTTTTAAGATGAAAGCTGGTTAATTGATCACTGGAACATAACTTGAATATTTCATGTTATTAATATATGTGCTCTGTCTAAATGCTGATACGAATAAAACTGTTTTACACATGAACTGGAGAATACACTGTAGAAACAATCCTGATAAGTGAGGTATGGAAACRATGACTTAGGCTTTTCTAGTTCTCATTACTGTGATACAGTGGAATACAGCTGCTAACAATCAGATACGCTTACTGTTCGTAATGTAATACATTTGAAGATTCTAATTAGTCATTCCATATGTGTTCTTGATTTTCCTCAAAGAGATGACAGTAGAAGTTGGGGGTGTAAGATCTGTTGTTCTGCATTTCCACTGTAATCATATTACTACCATTCCTTTAACAGAGAAATTAAACAACTTGTTTACTTAAGTAATGATTTAACTAGTTTAGAGTCAACCACACTATCTTTGAAGGAGGAGTTATGCAAGTTTCATCCTTACTGTTGAACGTAGAAAAGTAAATACTACAAATGAGCTTAAACAAATAAAATATGCAATCAAATCAACCTTGGAATGAGAGCCAGAACATAACTGTGTCGATGTGATAGGAGGGACAGAGAGCCGGGCTCTTCTCCATGGTGCCCAGTGTTAGGACAAAAGGCAATGGGCACAAACTGAAATACAGGGAATTCTGTTTAAACGTAAGAAAAATCTTTCTTGCTGTGAGGGTGGTCAAACACTGGAGCAGGTTGCCCAGAGAGGCTGTGGGATCTCCATCTGTGGAGATATTAAAAACCCAACTGGACAAGGACCTGAGCAACTTGCTGTGCTTTACCCTGCTTAAAATGGGGGCAGGGGCTGGACTAGACAATCTCCAGAGGTCCCTCCCAGCCTCACCTATTCTGTGATTTTGGTTTCTGTCACCAGCTTGCCCTGCTCGCCTTGTCTGGGTGCAGTAGGAGTGGGCTGCTACTGGGGACGTCACTGCCCCTTGGAACCTGGCTCTCCTTCCCTTGCAAAGCAACTCATTCTTCCTGCTCCTGGACAACTTGATTCAAACTCGGAAGGAAATGGAAGAAAATAATGTTCAGAAAGTTTTGATTTCCTGACATGTTATTTTTTCATGAGATTCTGCCCAGAACTAGAGTTTTTTTACAACTGGTTTAACTGAAGAGTTGGATGTGGAAGATGAGATCAAGTGTTTTAGGAGCAGCTGGGAGTGGGGGGTTAGAGTAAGCAACTTGTCGGTCAGTTGGGTCTTGAAGGTGAGTTGACGAAGCTGATGAACAAGAGTCATGCTGCTTTTCTTACAGGCTTACAGTGATGTAACTTCACCTTTGGGAAATGTTTCTTTTGGTTTTTATCCTTGTGAGTGAGACTTTCAGTGGACCCTAAAAGTCTAGAAGAAAATAATAACAAGACTAACACCCTTTTAACAGAACAGTCAGGTACATAGAAAAGTGTGCAAAGTGCATAGAGATGTGTCAGAGGAGAGGAAGGTTGAAAAAAAAAAAGCAATAAAAGCAGGTGACAGCAGAGGAAAAAAAGACCAACAGCCTATGACAGTTACCTGAAAAGAGAAATGAGAAGTGGGGTTTTTTTCTTACTGCATTAAGGGTGCATGTTTAGTCTTAACTCCTACTTTCACTCCATTTTTCATTCAAATGTTAAAAAAAACCACAAGGAGCTAGAAATGTAATTTATCCAAACCCTCTTTTTTGCAGCTAGCTGAGAGTCTATATGTGAACAGGTAAAGGTGGCTTCAAGAGAAACTAGTCTTCGTTGTAATTTAGAGCAGCACTACATCTTGAATTACTTTTGGATGTTCACAGTGRCCTTCCTGAGATGCCATTCCACCAACGCAGCATTACCAAAACACAAGTTTTGATTATCTCATGGCCCTTACCTATCTGCTCTGCCAGGTTCAGTAGTGACACAATAGGAACTAATTGTTTCAAGCACTTTATGCCTCATGGGATTACCCTATGCTAAATTCATCTTCAACCACTTACTAAGGCAGATAAAAAATGGGAACTTTGATCCTTATCTATTCTATTATAGTCCTTTCCCTTCTCTACATCAAATAATTACATTGTCTTCAAAAGAATGGTTAGTTCCAATATATTCTGAGGTGTGTGATCTGAACATGGGGATGAAGGGTACTGCAGAAACTCGGTTGTATGGAATTTAGGGTTTGGACACAGATACTAAAATAGCAACCTCCATTTCGTTCATGTTTATGGAAGCTGAATTTCTTGTATAGAGAGACAGCTATGTAGTGTGATAGCCATGGGTATTTATACAGGGAATGAAATGTCTTGATTTTCTGCCAGAATATTCTAGTATGTGAACCCCTTTGCAATTAATTGCACAGCCTGAACTCTCAATAGCTCACTGTCAAAGCAGGGGGAGTATTTAAATAGAAAAAGCAAGGGTACATTCTTCTCTTTGGTGTGCTGGTGTGCACGCTTATGTACCTTACAGAGAATTGCAGTACTTCAGAGCTTTGGAACTCAAAGAGCAAGAAAACAATTCCAAGATGTGGTCTGGTATGATGTAAACGATCTCTAAAAAAGTAGTTTTCAAAATATGCTGGAAGTATTAGTTATTGCCTGTTATTTCTGCTGGACAAAGGACATGAATCTGTATATAAAGTTTGAAAACACTTCTGGGACATTTACTGAATCCCCTTGAAAACTAGATAAGAACAACGAAATTTCATTATATCTGCAAAATCAGTTATTATTGAAGAGAATGTTCCCAAGATGAATGGAGCACATTTAAATACACTGTCTGCCCACATACTGTGGACAGGACATGGTATGAATGGAATGAAGCTGTGTCAGGGGAAGTTCAGATTGGACATTAGGAAAAGGTTCTTCCCTAAGAGGGTGGTTGGTGACTGGAACAGGCTCCCCAGGGAAGTGGTCACAGCAGCAAGCCTGTCAGAGTTCAAGGAGTGCTCTTAGTCATATGCTTTAATTTTAGGTAGTCCAGCGAGGAGCAGGGAGTTGGAGTCAGTGATCCTTATGGGTCTCTTCCAACTCGAGATGTTCTGTGATTCTAGGACTATCTCCCGCTTTTACCCTCAAATCCATGTTCCCTTGCACAAATCAGTGCTTATTATCTTCCATCAAGAGATCATTCCACTTGCATGTGCATATCAGTGTATCACTTGCCAAGGGAAAGAATGGGCCAGAGCAAATAAATACAAGTTATTATTTAATATTAATAACCTTGCCTACTCTGTGCAAAATGTTTAATTAAAAAACAGTGCTACATATATTCTGTGCACAAACATGCGTTGCCATGCTGGTGGAGGGACAGGGAGAGGACACAGTCTAGGAGCTATCCTCTTGCCACAGGACCCAGTGCCTTTTTAGCATGTACAGTGCAACACGTGTGTATGGTGATGGTGCCCTCTGCCCACAAAACATGCCTTGTCATGAATGACAGCCACGATAGCTGATCTTAATATGCCTTGAGGCTGCAATTCTGTCCCGCAGCTCCATGGCATAAGCTGGGGGAGCAATTTCCTGTCATTCTACTTGTTGAAGATGGAAGTACGTTTGGTTTGTAGTAAGCTTTATCTCAAGGTATGTATAACGGATTTATTTTCAATACAAATATTTGTTTTTGTCATAATGAGCTACAGTGTGAAGTGGAGGAAAGAATGAGATGATATAGGTTATTGTTACAGCATGGATTATTATTATCTTTCCTTTTCCTTCCTCGTGTCTTACCAGCTAGACTCTGTTCCTACATTACAAATTGTCATCCTGTGTTTGGTAAACACCTTTAAACAATGCTGTGTTTTATGGTGTTACCTATAGGATAACATGAGAGGGTGGCTTGCAGTGCTGCCTGTTGTCCTCTCTGGGTTCTCCATGTTTTTCTGCAACTGTTTCAGGGGAATTTTTCGCCTTTTCACCAGCTAACTTCCTGTCTCAGATAATTGTATGACCATGATCTCCCTGACAACAAACTTTGTAATGCAGATGCATTAGAAAAGCCTCTAACTTCGTTGTTCCATGTTTGGACCTACATAAATCCAAACAAAAGTATCATTTTGTATTGCGTTTCAACCTTAAGAGTAGGTACGAGCATTGCTTTCACCTCTGACCAGCTGGGGAACAGCCTGCTCCGGCAGGGCAGCGGCAGCAAAGGGCGGATTAGAGATCCACTGCACTGCACAGGACATCCAGAGTCACCTATCAAAAGAAATGGCGCTGGGGGGGGGGGCGGGGGGGAAAACAACCAAACAGACAACAAACAAACCAGAAGGTAAAACCTACAAGCTGGTCCTCTCTCCTGAATGGAGACGAGATGAACTGGGACGATTTTGAATTGTCCTGGAGATGGCAGCATTGAGCAATTTATTTTTTAGACTTGGCTTGCAACACTTGTCTTGTTTCCTACTTAAGAGGTAAAAGTTATGCGTACTGTACATTCCAGCCCTGTAAACAGCAGATCACGTTGAATATTCAGTTCAATTTAGCATATAATGATTCGGGGAAATACAGTTAACTGCTTGACACTGCACGGGGAAAACTCTTCCAGGGACCTTTCCTCCACCACCCCGCGACACGCCATGGCGGCAGTGCCAAACCTCCCGCTCCTCGCCAGGTCTTTATTCGGGGAACGAACGCACAGGCAGGGCAAGGGACGCGCCGCTTCGGGCCACGTATTAGCCGGAAGCGGTTCCCGAGGAGCGGAACGAGCCCCAACAGGGCGGGGAGGGCACGCACGCCCATCGGCCTGCCGCCGCCGCTCCCCGCTGGCCCCGGGCGGCGGGAACCACCCCATCGCCGGCAGCCGGGGCTCCCCCGCCCCCCTCACGGCGGCCCGCTCCGGCGGCGAGCGCGCGGTTGCGTCGCCCTGAGGGGCGGCGGTTAACGGCGGCG
The DNA here is from genome assembly GCA_035582835.1 of Phoebastria nigripes. Taxonomy (NCBI): domain Eukaryota; kingdom Metazoa; phylum Chordata; class Aves; order Procellariiformes; family Diomedeidae; genus Phoebastria; species Phoebastria nigripes. The sequence goes on along the minus strand of JAYKAV010000444.1, from coordinate 1,205,930 downwards.
GCTCCGCGCTCGGGCCTGCCCCGCCGTGCGGGGCCGGCGACAAGGGCTGTGGGAAGGAAGGCGGGAAGGATGCTTTCCGCCTCGCCGGGACCGCCGCGGCGAAAGCCGCCACACTGCAGAGGCTGCCGGCGGCGGTTATAAATAACACGCCGCTGAATGGCGTCTACGCCTCCTTACTACGCGCCGCGCCTCAGCCTGGCCGGGCACCGCCCCCCGCCGCCGCCGTGACGGACAGGCGGCGGCACCAATGGGGGCGCGGCCCCCGGCGGGCGGTGCGGCGCGGGGCCGGGCCCGGCGGTGGCGGCCCCCGCGGCCGCACTGAATGAGGGCAGGGAGGGAGGGCGGGGAGCGCCGGGGCGGGCCGCGGGGCCGCGGCGCTGGGCTGGCCGGGAGCCTGGCGGCGGCGGCTCCGGGGATGGTCCACGCACTGGCGCCGTCACGTGTTGTTCTCCTTGGAGTGAGCCGGAGCCGCGGCGGCGGCGGGCGGAGGGGGCTGGACTGGCGAGCGCGGCCCCCGCCGCCTGTTTTGGTGCGGGGCGCCGGGAAACTCCGCGAAGAAGCCGGCGGAGAGGGAGTCGCTGCGGCGGTGCCCGCTCCCCCGCCGGCCTGGGGCACGGGAGGGGGCCGCGCCGCCGGCCGCTGAGGCGCTGCCGACTGGAATGAAGAGGAGGAGGAAGAGCGATGTTCCTTCGGCACTCGGGCTGTTTCCCCTCCCGCCGCTGCCGGGCTGCGCCGTGTGTGGAAATGGCACTTTCTCTGCCTAACGAGATGGGACTGAATGGGGTCGCAAGCCTCCTCCGCACGCAAGAGCGGGAGAAGCAGCAGCAACCTCAGCGCTGATATTTGGGGAAGGGGGGRGTTGTGTTGTGGGCGGCTTTTTTTTGATTTTCTCTTTTTTTTGGGAGGGGGAAGAGGGGGGGAAAGCAGCGTGTATTTTTGGGTGCAAACCCCCGACTTTGCAAAACAATCTCCGCCCCCAAGAGGATATTTAATCTGCAACAGAAATCGCTACTCGCGGAGGCAAACTTGAGACGGGGAAGGGGTACAGGGAGCGGAGGAAGGGGACCCCCGCCCCGCTCCCAGCCCCAGCGGAGCCCGACCCCTGCAAGGGAAGATGCGTTTCTCTTTCCCGGCGGCTGCTCTTGGGACGAGACTTTCGTCTGGACTGATCGGGACTGGACTTTTTAAGGACGCGCTTACCCATCTAAGGGCGATTTGGGCATAAACAGCAACGCAAACTCTGATTTGGTGCTGGAAGCTGCCTCTGCCACTGAACAGCTGCTCTCACCCTGCTTCTGTCCCTCCCCCGTCCCGTTCTCAAAAGAGGATCCTGAGCTATTTTGCTTCTTTTTTCTTTTTTTTTTTTTTTTTTAATTGTTGTTGCATGAATTTTATTTTAGGTGGTTGTCTTTTCCAGCTGGCTTGGCTGTTTTGGGGTCTTGCGGACAGCTAGCTGCAGTAACAGCCCCACCGCCTCTCATCATGGCTAGCCCCACAGATAATAATGAGGGCTTCTTCTCAGATGTCAGAAAGGTGGGTTACTTGCGCAAACCCAAGAGCATGCATAAACGCTTTTTCGTGCTGAGGGCAGCCAGCGAGTCTGGACCCGCCCGGCTGGAGTATTACGAGAATGAGAAGAAATGGAGACACAAGTCAGGGGCCCCCAAGCGCTCCATCCCACTAGAAAGCTGCTTCAACATCAACAAACGGGCTGACTCCAAGAACAAGCACCTGGTGGCCCTCTACACCAAGGACGAGCACTTTGCCATTGCAGCTGACAGTGAGCCTGAACAGGAGAGCTGGTACCAAGCGCTGCTGCAGTTGCACAACAGGGCCAAGGGCCACCACCACCTCCATCACCATCACCACCACCACCACAGCGACGTCACCTTTGGAGGCAGCAACGYGGGACTGGGGGAAGCAGGTGAGGACAGCTATGGTGAGGTAGCCCCTGGCCCGGCTTTTAAGGAAGTTTGGCAAGTAATTCTGAAGCCCAAGGGCCTAGGCCAGACAAAGAACCTGATTGGCATCTACCGCCTGTGCCTGACTAACAAGACCATCAGCTTTGTGAAGCTGAATTCAGATGCGGCTGCTGTGGTGCTGCAGCTGCTCAATATCCGCCGCTGTGGTCACTCTGAGAACTTCTTCTTCATTGAAGTGGGGCGCTCGGCTGTCACTGGGCCCGGTGAGTTCTGGATGCAGGTGGATGACTCTGTGGTGGCACAGAACATGCACGAAACCATCCTGGAGGCCATGCGAGCCATGAGTGAGGAATTCCGGCCCCGCAGCAAGAGCCAGTCCTCCTCAAACTGTTCCAACCCCATCTCTGTGCCCCTTCGCAGCAGGCACCACATCAACAACCCTCCACCCAGCCAAGTGGGGCTCAGTCGCCGGTCCAGGACTGAGAGCGTCACGGCCACCTCTCCTGCTGGTGGTGGGGGTGGAGGTACAGGTGGCAAACCCAGCTCTTTCCGGGTTCGAGCGTCGAGTGATGGGGAAGGCACGATGTCGAGGCCTGCCTCTGTGGATGGTAGCCCAGTTAGTCCCAGTGCCAACCGGACCCATTCGCATAGACACCGTGGCAACTCTAGGCTCCATCCTCCACTCAACCACAGCCGGTCCATCCCGATGCCTTCCTCGCGCTGCTCTCCTTCAGCCACCAGTCCAGTCAGCCTGTCATCCAGCAGCACTAGTGGCCACGGTTCCACCTCGGACTGCCTGTTTCCACGAAGGTCTAGTGCTTCTGTTTCCGGCTCCCCTAGCGATGGTGGATTTATTTCTTCTGATGAGTATGGTTCCAGCCCGTGTGACTTTCGCAGCTCTTTTCGCAGTGTGACCCCAGATTCATTGGGACACACACCACCAGCTCGGGGCGATGAAGAGCTCAACTACATCTGCATGGGGGGGAAGGCCACCTCCTCTTGCTGCAGCCTGGCAGCCCCCAATGGCCACTTCATCCCACGCACCTGCCACCCGCAGCAGCAGCCCCGCTACCCTAGTACTCCGTGCTGTCCTCGAGGTGGTAGCGAGGAGGTTGCTGACTTGGAGAAGGCGTTCAGGAAGCGGACTCACTCTGCAGGCACTTCGCCCACTATCTCCCACCAGAAGACACCCTCACAGTCTTCAGTGGCCTCCATTGAGGAGTACACGGAGATGCTGCCTTCTTACCCTTGTGGCGGCAGCCGGCTGCCCTCCTACCGGCACTCAGCCTTTGTGCCCACTCATTCCTACCCAGAGGAGTGTCTGGAGATGCACCACCTGGACAGTGGCCATCATCGGACCAACTCTGTCCCACACACGGATGATGGCTACATGCCCATGTCACCCGGCGTAGCCCCTGTGCCCAGCAGCGGGGGGCCCCCCAAGGGTGGTGACTACATGCCCATGAGTCCTAAGAGTGTGTCAGCCCCACAGCAGATCATCAACCCTGGCAGGGGGGGCCGCCACCCTCCAGCCACAGTGGACTCCAATGGCTACATGATGATGTCCCCCAGTGGCAGCTACTCCCCTGACAGCGGCTCTGCGGGCTATGGCAAGATCTGGACAAATGGCGCCGGCCACCACCCGAAACTCTCGGTGGAAAGCAATGAAGGGAAGCTCCCCTGCGGTGGCAGCGACTACATCAACATGTCCCCAGCCAGTGGCTCCACCACCAGCACCCCGCCTGACTGCTACTTTGGGGGCGCGGGGCAGCCGGGCGTTGAGGAGGCCGCCACCGCGGCCCACCACAAACCCATCTACTCCTACTTCTCGCTGCCACGCTCCTTCAAGCACGTGCACCGGCGGGGCGGCAGTGGGCCGGCAGTGGTAGGCGAGGAGGGCAGCCCCCAGCCCCGCATCGCTCTCGGCTCCGGCCGCCTCCTCTACGCCGCCGAGGACTCATCCTCCTCCACCAGCAGCGACAGCCTGGGCGGCGGCGGTGGCGGCACCGAGGGCGGCCCCCCGCCGCAAGCGCAGCCCCCGCGCAAGGTGGACACGGCCGTGCAGACCAAGGGCCGCCTGGCGCGACCCACGCGCCTGTCGCTGGGCGGCCCCAAGGCCAGCACCCTGCCGCGGGCCCGGGAGCAGCCCCCGCTCCTCCTGCCCCCGGAGCCCAAGAGCCCCGGCGAGTACGTCAACATCGAGTTCATCGCCGGCGAGAAGCCGGCCTTCCCCTCGGCCGCCCTGGGGCTGGGCTTGCCGCCGCCGCCGGGGAACGAGGGCGCCGAGGAGTACATGAACATGGAGCTGGGCCCGCCGCGGGCCCCCTGCCCCGCCGGTTTCGCCGCCGCGCGGACGGCCCCCGCGGCCCGGCCCGGCCGAGGCGCGGCCCCCGGCGGCCGGGACTACGTGACGATGCAGGTGGGGGGCGCCGCCGCCGCCGGGGGCTCCTGCTCGGTCTGCGCCGACAGCCCTTCCCCCTGCTCGCCCGCCCTCCTGCTCAGCTACGCCGACGTGCGGGCGGGCCGCTCCACCGCCGAGAAGCCCCCGCCGGCGGTGGCGGCGACGACGACGACGGCTTCCCCGGAGCTACCGCGGCCGCCGGCCGAGCTGTCCGCGGCACCGCCGCGCTCCTCCTCCCTGCTCGGGGGCCCCGGCGCGGGCAGCGCCTTCACCCGCGTCAGCCTCAGCCCCGGCCGCAACCAGAGCGCCAAGGTGATCCGTGCTGACCCGCAGGGTGGCCGGCGGCGGCACAGCTCCGAGACCTTCTCGTCCACGCCGAGCGCCGCCCGCGGAGTGGCGGGCGGCGGGGTCGGGGCGCCCTTCCCCTGCGGCGGCGCGGGGGGCGCCGAGGAGGTGAAGCGCCACAGCTCGGCCTCCTTCGAGAACGTCTGGCTGCGGCCCGCCGCGGGGGAGGCGGCCGGCGCCCCCGCCGCCCGCCGGGAGCAGGGGGCCGCGCCCGCCCTGGAGAACGGGCTCAACTACATCGACCTGGACTTGGTGAAAGACTTCAGTCACCGCCGCCGCCACCACCACCTCCACCCCCCCGCCGAGGGCGCCGCTCTGCCGGGGGGGAAGCAGCCGCCGCCGCCGAAGCCCCCGGGCCAGCCTCGCGGGAGCGGCCACTCCAGCGACGACTTAAGCGCGTACGCCAGCATCAGCTTCCAGAAGCGGGAGGAGATGTAGGAGCCCGGCGCCCGCTGGGGAAGGTGAGCCGGGGACGGTGAGCCGGGGACGGGGCGGGGGGAGTTGAACGGTCCCGGGCGTCTCTGTGAGGGGAGAGGGCCGAGGTGGGTGCCGAGGGGCGGCGGCCCGAGGCTGCTCGTTGTGATTTCTTCCCGTGGAGACTGCCAGCTCGGAGAGCGTGGTACGGCAAGGCGGGCTGGCGGCGTGCGGCATCCTCCCCCGGGGAGGCTTTGGGAGATGCCGCAGCCCGAGCAGCGGTGGCTGTGACACGTTGGGGTAGTTTCCTTGTGCGTTTTGGCTTTAGTATCTGCAGCCTGTTTTAGTGGCAAAAGCATCCGGGAGCACAGCATCCCTGCGGGAGTCCTAGCCGCAGGCTCTCACCTGCACGGGCCGGGGGGGTTGCTTCCAAAGCACGCTGGATGGGCCTGTTGAGGCGAGGATACGATGCTGTGCTTACCGTGTTGCCACATCTGTTTACTTTTCAGAATTAGGTGTGCTTCAAAACAGTGTGTATACGGGCAAAAAAAAGGTTAATTGACTATAGCATAGGGCTGGAAACAGGAAACTCCCATTGTAATCCTAGTTTGGTCAGTAATCACTCTTGTGGCCAAGGCTAAAGCAGTCAGCCATGCCATACGCATGGTTGCTTTCCCATGTGCAAAACACAGCTAACGGCATCTACCTCACAGGGCTGTGATGAGTGTTAATTCAGTTTTGTTTGGAAGGTGCTTTGAACGTGAAAAAGACTTCAAAGCATTATATCCGTCACTTGTGTTTCAACTGATACTAAGCGTGGCTGTCCCATGCTCACAACAGCGTTACAAACTGCATAAGAAATGGGCCGTATGAACTGTGTCTTTGGCATCGACTGATGTGTTCTGTATTTCCTTGAAACTTTTCATTTTTAATTTGGGAAAAACTTCTGCCAGGCTGTTGCATGTTGATTACAGGTGTGTAAGATGAGTAGGAGCATTGTTGCAAGCAGTGTGATGTTTCTGCTATGTGGGAGCTTCGTGCAGTACATAAAAAATGTATCTTCTTTATTGCTCATGAYGTACAGTGTACCTGTGTGAGTCCTTTCATGAAAGGCGAAGACCGTTTTGATGCAGACAAGCACTATTGGATAGCTACCCAGTTAATCTTGTTGCGACACTTGATTTTCGCAGTTTTCTACATACTTGAGCAGCAGCAATCGCAGTAGTTTAAGTAGTTATTATGAATATGTGCAATGACATTAAGRGATGAATCTCATACCACTGTTTACATTGTAAGTAATAAACTTACTATTTGTATTGCTTGTTCGTTTGGCTCAAGGGAACGCTGAGGGCTGGTCTTGGTACGATGCCTGGGATCACATGTTCACCATTTTTATGTGTTTTCCCTCCTTATAACCTGAACAAAAGCAAAACAGTATCTTAGCACTTGCTACTTAGCACTTGCTGCTGTTGCCTGTTAGAGCAATGCAATATTAGGTGTTAGTCTTACGCGACCTATGAATACCAGGTTAATTTCAAAGTTCGAGGTAAGGCATAAGATCAGCACAGATATTGCTGGTCTGGTTCAAGTGGTAACTGGTAGGAAATGATTATTTTTGTGGATATGTGACAGGAGCGTGCTGGCTGTCACAATACATTGTCTGTGACCAGACTTACGCTGCCACACCYTTTCTCTGTTCTGGGATGTGCTTGCAAGAGCCTGTCTAGACTGTCTTCAAGATGCCTCTCCTTACCCTGGGAATCCATATCTGCCTAGGGCAGTGTTGGTGTTACGAACTCTTCAGGAGGGGATTTTTGCCAGATGATGCAGCATCTTGTGCTATAAGTCACATTGCTAGGAGCATTACTTTTTTTTTTTTTCCCCGTTGTGTGCTAAAATTGGGGGAGGAAGTGTGAGAGAAAATCCTCTGTCAGCATTTGGATAAATAAGAAGCATGTGCAAGAGTATGAGAATGCAGGTCTGGGGGGGAGCAGTGTCATAACTGTTTACTTACACAGGTKTTTTCCAAATGCACTGTTTACTTTTGCTGTAGACAACTTATTTAATTGATCCTGTGCGTCATCTTTAACATAAAAGCTGTGGCAATGTTCTCCATCATGGTGGTAGGTAGATACCTGCTGTGATTATGCTGTTCAGTAGGAGGATCAGGACGTGGAAGACCTGATATAAGAACATGCTGAAAAATATTATGCAGATGTTTTTCAGAGCAGCGTTGTGAAAGGTAGTGTCTAATAGAGTAATTGCTGTTTGAAGTTGGTTCTTATTTCCCAAAATTAGGATTGGACTGAGCAAGCACAGCTTCTTCTGGGAGGCAGGGGAAGAGTCAGGCTATAATTATATGGGGAGTTTGTAGCCATGGCTGTTCCCTTTCCCTTCGCACTATAAAGCTGTGTTAGTTGCTTGTAGCTTTCTCAGACATTAACCCTTTGGACTCTTATTTCCCAGGCTAGGTTTCTTGCAATCAGCTGAAACTTTCCTCACAAAATTCAGTCCGACTAGCTCATCTGTTGTTGAGTGTGTTAAGGAAGAAAAACCAACAACATCTTGTCTGTGTTAAACCATTTTTACAGCTGTTTTTTGACACATCCTCATACCTTTTTTGCTTTAGAGGTGGAACTTAGGTTTGGCAGGGGAATCAGCCCATGTAGGTTATACCTTATGCCAGTCTTGAGAAAATCTGCCTGGAGGTGAGTGATTTACAGGCCTGCAAACAGTCTGTTTGCACATGCCTGAAAAAGTTGTTGGGCACCTTCAGCTAAACCGTTCTCCTGAAAACTCCATGTGCAGTGAGGGTGCTCCAGTTCCCCGAAGCTTTGCATGCCCTTTCCAACGAGCAGCTGAGCAGGCTGTGCTGCCTCGGCCAGCTTCTCCCTGTGTTCCTCCTGGCAGGTGAGGCTGTTCAGGCTCTGGATGAGAGCGGGGAGGCTGCGGTTGTTGTTTCTCCTGTTGGTGTTGGAGCAATGTGAAAGAGGAAGGAAAAGCTACCAGGTATATTTGCAGGTATGGCGGAGAGGAGAGAGCATCCGGACCTGGGAGGGGAGAGGTGAAGCTGCAGGTATCAGAACAAGGGATGGGGAAGGCTGCATTAAGTACCCTTTCTTTGCTCGCCATCTCTTTCGTGGGTTGTTATTTACACTTCTAATCTCAGAAGTGGCAAAGGGACTGCACATGCTCTTTCTTTTTTTTTCTCTTCTCCATAGAGCAGCCTTCTACCCCACCCCAAAGGGCAAAACTGTCTGGATAACTCTTGTTTTATCCATTCTGGAATTTTCTGTTGTTCCAGACTGCAAGACAAGGACCCCAGATGTTGGCTGTTCATCTCCTAATGGGTAAAATGATTGTTGCTGCTTTGCTGCAAGCTAGCTAACTCCTCTCCTCTTCCCTGCTCCCCTGTCCTCCCCCCCAGCCGCCTCCAGGTTGCTCAGGCATTACATTCTGAAGTATTTTTAACCTCTTTCAAATGTACTTATTTCTCCTAACATTAAAGATACTGGCTGAAATAATCACATTGTTTTCCAAATTTAATTAAAAAACATTTCTCTTGTACCCACAGCATTCCTCTGCGCTCTCCAATCCCATTGCCTTCCCTGTCATATATTCTTGCCTGTTTCCTAACAGCTGGCCCTACCCTAGCCTTTCTACCTCTCTTCTCTCATCCTGTTAAAAGTGCAGTGGTTTCAATGCAGTCCTGCATGCTCCCCTGCCCAAAAGCTTCCCTCTACTACAGAGAATTGGGTACTGGTGTGTGGGCCTAGCCTAGCTGGTGACTGTTTGGTGCTTGGATCCTCTGATAAGTGGACTGTTATGCTGTAGCTGGGAGGCCACATTGCTGCACTGGCCGAATCATGCTGGGAAACACCAGCCTATGACATGGAGAGAGTGAGGTGAGAGCTAGGGAGAGGGGAGAGCAGTGTTGCTGTAAGGCGTTTTTCTCCTGCTTAGAGTTTTGTGTGCATAGATGAGCAGATGTTGTGGATATGCTGTGGATCCTGCTTTTGGGATTGCTGCGAGAAGAGGAGGCTCCTAGAATGAGCAGGGGTTTTGAAGATGAACCGCTGATAGCTTGCGTTCTGAGTATATAATAAAAAAATATTCCAAAAAGGAAACCATTAGACGTTGGCTCTGGAGAAACAGGAAAGGCTGTAGTGGGATAGTAGCATGAATCCAGGTATGTGGCTTTGATCTCCGGAGCTTCAAAGCAAAGCCATTATTCCCCTCATTTCCATTTTGCTGATGAGTCTGAGAACTCGTGAAAATGAGTGCTAATAACACCAAATAGAATATGTGTAGTGTGAGCAAGTGGTAACTTGGCTCACTTGCAGCTTTAATGACGCCTGTTTTACCCAGTGCATGGGTGGTTTGGGTTTTTTTGATGATGTAAGAAAATGGAATACAGTATAATGGGAATACAGTACAATGGCATCTATATGGTTGTTATGCCTTTTGTCTCGTTCCAGTTAAAGCAAAGCACTACTAAGGGGAAGAGCTAAACATTTGTTTGGGTCTCATGAAAATACACATGATGGTAAACAGAAAATTACTCATGTAGTTCTTGTATAATATACCTGGATTTTTTTTGTTGGGACATTGCTTGCTTTTTTATTTTATTTTTTTAACAGTTTCCAATAGCTGGTTTTGTTTCCTCAAGTTAAAAACTTAAGGTGGAATGACTGAAACACAGCAAATGCCAAAACAACACGTGTACAATTAAAATAAGTTTTTTGGGGGAAGTTGTTTCCAGAACTGAAAGAACAGAAGTTTTTGTAGTTTTGGGTCAGCACCAAGATAAATGCCAGTAAGTTATGGAAGTTTTTCATGCTTTATGGGTATTACTGTAGACAAAACAGTGCATTTCTTACTGTATGCACACACCAGTTTTTCCCCATACCTAATTATTTGCCAAAATTGAGCCTGTGTCTCCACATACTTGCGTATTTGCCGTTCTCCTGTTTAACAAGACCACAAGCTTATAATTAATGTTTTTGGGTTTTTTTGAGGGTTTGTTGGGAGTTTTTTTTGTAATTTAGACAGTAGATCAGTTCCTTTAATCTAGCTACATGAAATTGTAGTATTGATTATTTCCCCACCCCCACCTTGATTTTAATGACAAGTTTCTTGCGACTTTTCTTTTTTGTTTTCCTGGCTTAAAAATTGGAACTGTGTGATTTATAAACCAATTCAGTCGATTATGAAGTACTATCTGGACTTCTTTAGCGCATACGTTTCATATTTAGTCAATGTTTAAACTGGTTTCTGAATGTGGTTTAAATTTGAAAATGAAACAGGACATTGCAGGGCAAGGATGATGCTCATTTTTAACTAGCAACTGTGGAGAGATCATATGTTTCCTTAGATAACACTTGTAAATAGAGAATTACAACTCTTAAATAAAATGCAGCAAGCAGCTGTGGAGTAAGAATGTTATTTGACCAATATCTTCAGTATGTTGTGTTGTTTCAGGAGTGCTTTATAATAGCTGATATTTTTATATTCATTAGGACTATACAGTTTTCATGACTTTATAAATACATGAATGCAAGTACTGAAAGTAAAATGTACTTGAATATTCTTTTGAACAAGTTCTAGTAACTGTATAATAGCTTGTTTGTGAAGAAAGCCGGGTGTTTTTTTCCAGTTTATTGAAGCTCTGGAAGTGGATCTGTTCAGTACTGATTATTGTGCAAATAAAGTCACTAGTGAACATAAACTTAAAAAAAAAAAAATTTGGTGTCCAGTGATATGGAAGAGAAATAGATATTCTTTTCCAAAACTAATTTGATACTAAATTTAACCTCTGTGCCAAGTTTCACTGAAAACTAATTATTGCATTTGATTGACAGTGTCATGAAATACAGTACTCTCAAGAGATAGGAGGGAAAAGGCGGGAAATGCTGTTCACAGGACCGATGCTGTGGCTAGAAGAGAGACTATGGGATGCTGACATAATGGGGAATTAGAGGTACAGGCTGGGCCACAGTTGTAGAAACTGGCATGGGAGGGAGATGGAAATGAGGCATTGAAATTACTTAGGGGACACGGAGGAACTGTGGTATGATGACGTGGGTGGAGAGAATTGCAGGGTGTTTGTGATCTGAAGGGAATTGGGATGGTGGTATGTGAAAGTTTGAGGATGAGTATAGAGAAATGCGGAGAGCCTCGATACATACAGGGAGTTTAGAGGTGCTCATTTTGCATGGTACTGCAGTTTTCTGAAGGTGTTTTTACTTCTATATTTTTCTTTTGGTCTTTATTACTGGGATAGACACTCTTTAGAAAGCTCATGTGTTCCTTACTTGTGATTAGATTATTTTTTTTTTTAATATTATTTGGATATTCTGCTGACCTTAACAGGATGATGCAMATGGTAAGGTAAGCAGAATTTGCCTCCAGCTCTTCTTTCCTGAATTCTTTGTCTTCTAGAATCCCTGACACAACCACAGCAGTAAACCACAGGTAGGAATCTGAATTAAGTACAAGATAAATAAGAATGAGTGAATTTTAACATTAGAAAACCTTGCTTTTATAAAATACATATAATGAAAGGAGAACAGGTTTTTTTAACTGCAGTATTTTGTTCTTTACACTCTACTACTTGTACAGTTATAAATTTGATTAAAAATGAGGTTCATTAGTTTCATAATTTGACTTATGGATTAGTAAGTATAGATTCCCATAAAATTCTTTAGTTTAAAGAATATCTTGTAAAAGAAAATTTCAGATGGCAAAATTATTGTGGCTTGTTACAGGAGATCTTGTGTTTTTCATTTTGTGGTAGGAGCTGCAACACAAATATATTAATATTAACAAATACATCTGAATTCCCACTGTCAGAATGCTAAAAGCTGTCTTTTGGTCATCTGTACGTAATGTGATATGTTAGAGTATATATTCATAAAAGTGAATAGCATTATTCTATTTTTTTTTCATCATTCTGGGTTTTTGATAAATGGTCGTCATGATGATTATTATTCTGAATACATGAGGTAGGGGTAGTAAAGGAGCGGTGTCGGTAAGTTTAAAAAAAAAAAGATTCTCAAGTTTAACAGCTTTACTCTCCACTTACAGAATGGGAAATATAACAAAAGCCAAGGTGTGAACAGATAAAGGAGATTTAAATAAGCCTGGCACTCTTAACTAACTAAAAGATGTCTTGATATATATCTCTCTGATCATGTTTGACATATCTAGGTCATGTTCTCTGAAGACTATTATTAGAGATTTAACCTTGGGTAATTGCAAAATGTATTTTCTTCAGAGTAGTTTTTGATCAGGTAGGTGAGACAGTGAAAGCTTGTGTGTGTTCAACTGCTTGTAATAATTTGGGAGTCTAGTTAAAAGATCTGGTGTCAGCCACCTGAACTGTAAGGTGAAATGTACCGTTCCCGTGGTGTATCACAGAAGATTTGCCTGTGTACATTTTGTCAACTGTTGTAAAATTCCATTTTTTTGGAAGCTGGGGATGTGGAAGAAATGACCTGTTAAATTTTCAAATAAGATATGCTTCAGGAGGAATGGAGTTATGTTGTACACTTTACAGCTAGTAGAGCTGTTGAAGTGTACTTGTACATTTGAACTGTCTGATGATACATGTTATAAAATGCAGGAAGGTAGTAGTCTGGGAACATCTACAACTTTAATTTACTGTGTTTCTCCCCCCCCGCCCCAGTCTGCGTAGGTTGCATATTTGTAACCCACTAGGGCACCTAAGCATTGGACAAGCTTTCTTTGAAATACAGAATCTGTGTGAATAGAAAAAATGTGAATTATCTATCAGCCTTGGTTCTTGTCCAGTTTCAGCGGGCTGGCTTTCAGTGTGGTGCACAAATATTTGTTAAGACGTAACTGTGGGGCAGGAACTCCATATGCTGGCTTTACCAGTCAATAAAATACATAATAAGTCTGTGAATGGGAGCTTTCCTTCAATGGAACAGTTCCCTGAAGGAGTAAAAAGCTCTAACGCGTGGAGTGGAGGAGACTAAGCCAGTGATTGTATGGGTTCCTTCTGCCCTTACCTCACTGAATTGTAGACTTAAAACAAAACAAAACAAAACCAAAACAAACAAAAAAAAACCAAACCAAAACCCAACCCAACCCAAAACTGCCCTTCATTCTCCTCACAAGATCCTGGACATCTTTACCTCAGTAGTAACATCCATGTTTAAACGCTGTGCCCAGAGCTGTGGAGAAGACACGTGTCTTGGGTTTAGAGACTCAAAGAACCTCAGGAAGTGTAGATGGAGGTAGAACTGAGTTTGTTGCTCCTCTTACGGCATATCTCAGCTGGGGTCTTGCTGTTTATCAGTTTTTAGGTGACCGTAGAGGAGTGAAAGGGAGGTGGGGACCTCGAAACACCATGGCTGAAGCTGTGATGTGCTTGCTTCAGTTCTGACTCGAGCTTCCCGTGCCCTGTGCTGTGTGCAAGAGATGCAAAAAGACATCTAGAGTGACAGCTGATGTGTATCAGTGAGGGAATCTTTTAGATTAAAACACCGGATGGTAATTCATCTTCAGCATAGCTGGCCTTCATTTTGAAGAGAAGATTGCTATGGTAGAAAAGGAAATTTTAACCCCTAGAGAACAGGGAACAAGCAACAGGGGAGACGTCTCAGCTTCAGAGACAAACTGGGAGCTCGGAAGCCCTCTGTATGAGCTGCACACCAGGGGAGTGCTGGTGCCCAAACATAAGTAACTCAGTCATTTTGCTGAAATACTTTGAAAATTACTAGGGCAAGGAGACTATGGTCTTCCAGTAACTTCCCGGTTTAGTTTGATGATTCCTAYGCAAGTGATCGACACAGTGTTTGGGAGTCAGTGTGAGCAGTGATGCATGTGGTATGCAAGAGCCTTCATACCGATATTAAAAAAGGAAAAAAAAAGTCTTCTCTTTCCTGGAGAAGATACAGGCGCAACAGAATGTCTTTTGCTGTGCCTGAACCTACCATGACATAGGGCTGGTAATGTCTGCCGTGTTCCCTGGCATGGTACAATGTGCTTTTTCATGGTACTCGTTCTCTAATGTTGATACCCGGAGAAATAAAGTTCGGGCATTTCTGCTGAAATGATGGCTGTTGTTCCATTTCTGACTCTTGCAGGCACTGTAGGTAAATGATGGAGACGTTGGCTGAATAGTCTCTGAAAGATGGGATTAATTTTCATTTCCTCAGAAAAGTTTGTGCTGTCATAATTACGGATTCTTCTCCTGTAATTCCTGATCACAAATTCTGAATTACTTGTTACTTCAAAATAGCGAACTGTAGTATTTATGGAGCAGAATGTCATGGAATAATGAGGAAATAAACTAACAAGTTGTTTAGTTAGTTGAGGCTAAGACAACATTCTCTTACTTTTTTTTTTTTTTTCTACTTTTGAATATATCCATGAGGATTTTCCTTTCATAAGGAAACAGTTGTACAGTTGTATTTCATGGAAGTGACCAACAGCAGGTAGCCCAGCTGCACAGTGCTTGAAAGAGGTAGGACAGCTTGGCTTGCCCAGAGGATTTGAAATGACTCGTAGGTGTCAGTAGGGTAATGTATTGCTTGTTTTGGTGGGAACAAAGATCTGTACGATGGCTGCATGAAGGGAAAATGAGCAATACTCACCTTTTTGCAGTGATGGTAAATTCAAACTGAACCATTTTCATCTGGTGAAAATGAAAGCGACTAATTGAAATCCTTAGGAGGATGAAAATATATTTTGCACAGGTAGGAACTGCTTTGTTAAAAGTGAAAAAATTGCCTCTCTTTAACCTGCTACATTTACCCTATTTCTCTTTTTGACTTCTTTGCTTGCAAAGCACAGGCACAGTATACCATCCCTTCATGCTTTGCTGTGTTATGGTATTTTTAGCACTTGATCCACTTTTGATTTTCTGTATTGCAGAACAAAGTTGATGGATTTTTTTTTTTTTTTTTTAAACTAGTGGCACCTAAACTGCAGAATAATAAATATTTAAATATTTGTTGCCCTTTGAAAAATGAAGGGAAGTGCACGAGTACTAAATAGTTAATTGCTTGATCACATAAGTAAAATGAAATACAGGTAAGGAAACCCTAGCATTTCTAAAGCCTAGGTGTACTGAAAACGATTACAAACAAAGGGAACTTGCTATCTACTGTATGTCGTTCAGGAATTTCAAAAAGCAGGCTGGCTGGCACATCGAGGGTGTGGTCCTGCAAGATGTTTGGGCAGATTTAAACAGCTTGCTTTACTGAAAAGGGTGGTCTCACCTCAGCCGCCTTTACTCTCATATGCGTGCTCCCACTGTTTCTCTGTGCTGGTTCCAAACAAGTAAATGGCAACTATGGTTAGGCTGACGTATTATTTAGTAACTGTTTATATTTCCTCATTTTGCACATAATGGCATTCAGATTTCTGAGAAACAGCAAAATAAAATGCATAAAGAGGAATTTAGTTTGTTTAGGAAGCTGTAGGTTGAAAACTGTAAATATTTTTCTCATTGAAAGTTAATACTTGTTCTAGTGTCATTATTTTGGAAATAATCTTGTATTTTGTTGACTTTATCATCATCTGGTGAACATGACGCAGAATGTTCTTGAATTCCTTGGATGTCTTGATATGGGTGGATAGCCATGTGTGATTTACATCTATCTTACCAGTTCGAGATGAAAACAGAGGCAGATGAAACTACATAGAAGAGCAGTGACAGAAACCAAACAGCTCCGAATCATCCCTCTTCCTTTTACAACTGCTGTGCACACTCCTTCCTCCCACGGCTGCTTCTTGGGAGCAGAAGTTAAAAAACTGGTATCTGCTAGCATCGGTGCACTGTGTATGCACATTGTAGTTTAAACATGTAAATGGTGAAACTTTATTCTTAAATGGATTAACGTAGCTGATCAGTTTATATGCAAGACAGTCCTGAATACTTTAAAAAATTTAAGGGTTCTTAAAAATGAAGCGAAACTCTCAAATACATTTAATTCTTTTCTGTATGAAACTTCTTTCTCTAGCAAGCTCCGATACAAGGGAAAAGCCCTTCTGAAGGTGTGCAGGCATGTAGCTAGGGCATGTTTTTTCAGGCCTTTGAACTAGGTTAGGAATGTGTCTCAAGATGGAAGAATGAATAGTTACTTGGTGCTTTTAGCCTCCGGGCTTGAAACTCACAAGAGGAATGTTATTGTGTCTTCAAAGTCTGTTTCACACAAGTCTTTGTTGAGCAGGAACTTGGAGAGTCTTTGTATTATCATGCACAAAACAAAAACAGCCAGCCACCCAATTTGATCTAATTGGGCGGCGGTGGTGAGATGTTTCTTCAGGAGGAAGGCTCTGGAAAATGGGGTGCATATTTTTAATTAGGAAATACCCTTTAGAGTGAAGGGATTGCCTACACACACATTTACCAGCTTGATAAAACTATCTAATTATACTGATGCAATTCCCCATATGCACATCCCCTTGTTTCCCCCCCCTCTCTATGTAGTGCTTTCTCAGGAAGAGCGCAAATATTTACATTTCTTTTAAATTCTGTTTTGACCCTGAGGTGGTAGCAGCACATCCCTGGAGAAGGCAAGCTGAGGTTGAGAAAGTGGGGTGGTTCAGGTTGAATTAATTTTTGTAATGCTTTCTCAAAAATAAACCTGTGTTCAGGACTAAATGTGCTATAATATACTAACATTACCTAAGTTAAGGCAGACCTTTCAATCAACGTAACTATAAAGTGTTTAGAGGAAATAAAACCATTGCTCTAGTGAACATGATTGGTGAAGTATCCAGAATCGGGGTTTGAAGTGCTAAAAACGCATTTTTGAGAACAGCAGCTGCTTCAGTAGATATCTGGAGAAATTTATTTTCATTTTAGTATATGACTAGCCTAATTACATGAATAGTTTATTCAAAGTTGAGTGAGCTCAACTGAAACTGAAAAGATAGGAAAATGGATTTCCTTTCTAAAGTTTTTTAGTTAAAAAAAAAATCATGAGCTCTACTAAATCTGAAATTTTAAAGTCAGTAGTAGCCAAGCCCACTCAATTTCACCTACTAAATAAAGAGGAGGCTTTAAAAAAAAAAAGGAATTGTTTCTAAATGCAAGGTTTATTTTGTTAAGCAACTTCCTTATGTGTTCAGGATATTTTGTTAGTTTTTAGTTAACTGATAACTAAATACAGAGCATACTATTTTACAGTTTCATCCTCATTTTCATTCAAACACAGCTTGAAAAGTCATAAATATAAAATTTAACCAGCTAGTAAATAGTAACCTGTATTGGTCATTAATTTTATGTCAAGAATCTGCATAAATATACACTAACGGCATTGTCTAACTAGGGACTATACCAAATGCTAAATTAAAAGGTTATACTGCAATCAGCATGATTTAGTGGTTATCGCTCTTTGAGAATGACCATTAAGAACATAAAAAGATAAGTTTCTTCATTTGCTAATCTAAATTTGATTATTTTAATCACTTTAATTTGAATTAATCCACCGTGAAGCCAAGTGTCAGTATATACATGATAATTAAATATATTTGAACTGGTATGATCGTGCAGAAATAAAGTGTAGGCACAGAAAAGACCTGGTTACTGGACCTCGTCTGATCCAGAGGAGGAGGAGCAGACAATACATGAAATGGTAGGAGGTTGGGAGGGTGAGAGGACAAAACCACAAGTACAGAGAAATGGTGGTTAAATGTATTGAAGGATAAGAGTGACAGGCAGGCTGTGTAAATTGGCTGGCCAGTTAGTGGGTCTTCTGTAAAAGAAGTTTCACAAGGTTAGAGAAGGCAAAGTTGTGTAGGAAGGGGTACAGGGGCTGAGTGAGCAGAAGGAGAAATTGGAATAATGCTGGGAAACTCAGTTTTCAGTTGATGTAATTGGGCTTTAATGGCTTGAATGATTCATGGTCTCTTAGCTTGATAGGCTGTTACAAAATTTTAAACATAGGTATGAATGAAGTTACTTATGCTGATAACATTGTGGGATTGCAGTAGTGGAAAGCATTGATATGCCAAGAATTGTTAGAGGAGAAAAATTGTATAAGATGTTGGTAACATTTGTGTAAACGTGTTTTGGAGGAAGGTTTGAATGATGGATCCTTCTGCATGAGCGTGCTATGAAGTATTTCTCATCTTGGCAGGGAAGGGGAGGAATCTTCAATTGATGGAAATTGCTGTACCTGCTTGAAGTCGATGGGACTAGGGAAACATGCCTCATTTTAGAATGTCCCCCTTTAACTTTTTTTTTCTTTTTTTTATCTGTAAGCTGTTACTACACTGTTCTGTTTGAATTAATAGCAAGTCCCCATTAATTTTAATTAGCTATAGTAATGAGTTAGTTCTAAAGTGCTACAAAATGATCTGTAATTCAGTGTCTAATTTATCTCCTACCTTGGGTGTTTCATCTTTTCCAAAAATTCTTCTCCTGAAGATTGGTGAGACATTTGATCTGTCTTGATTCAAGCTTGTTTACTTCTATGTTTGTTAGAGTAGCTCATCAGCTTTTATTCCTTTATCAAATAACTCCTGTGATGTTAATTGTGCTTTATTGATTTGGGTCACATTTCAGCATTTGCATTTAGGTTGAAGGAACAGGTAAAAGCAGAAGACTATTAGCAAGACTGCTATGTGCTTAGAATAAACATGACTACAGAACACTTAATGATAGCCTTTGCGTTATAGGACTCCTGTTGTTTCTAGAGCTTTGCAACCTGTTTGTGTTTTTAACTGATAGACTCTTAAATAGTAGCTTCTTACTGATCTTCACTATAACTTTTTGAAGTTTTTTGTTTTGCTTTTGTGAAGTCAGGAGTAATACAAATCACTATCTGGAATCTGTTTTCATATCTCTGGCTTTATCTGCATATCCTATAGTCATACTTACAACTTCGACCATTGTTGCGACTCTGTTCTGAGTCTTTAGGCTCGGTTCATGCAGGTACATATGACAGATTTAAGGCCAGAAAGAGCTGTGATAAGTACGGGTAATCGTTCCACTTTAGAAGCAGAATGCAGGGCGCAGCTTTGCCATCAGCTTAAAGTAATTGAAGGCCACCCTGTTGTTGCTATCTCCTTGACCAGGTATTCCTCTGGAGAGTTGGTTTTGGCATCACCTGTGGTTGCTCACAGGTGATGGTGCGGGGGAGCACTTGGAAATGTATTTAGGAGGGAATGCCGGACCATTTCTCCAGGCAGCAGCCTGCTCCGAGTTTGGTTAAAACCAACTGTGAAAGCTCATCTGCAATATTCTTTCAGGCATTGTTTAAACTTCTTTTTTCCCCTGATCCGGACTTGGGTTATTTAAAACTTCAATTAGAACACCGTATGTGATTAGTGCCTTATACTCTCCTCRAAAGCACAGTTGTCTTGGCCTACACTACTGCTGCTTCTGGCCTGGGTTCTCCTTTTGCCAACTGCAAAAAGCATGTTTGAAATTGCCTGCCTGCACAGTTGCTGCAAAACTGTGCCTTTACTGAGGTATGATCCTGACCAGCCGCGAGTTGGCCAGAACCAGCTGTACCACCAGTCCCTCAGCCCCAGAAGCCTTTGCAGATGTGCTGCGTTAGAATCAGAGAGGTTTTATTGAAATGGATTTGCTTCTTCACTTGCCCTGGAGGTACTACTTTTAAGTGTGAATGCAGTATAGGTGTATTTATGCTGTTGAAAAAAACACTACTCCATTATGGCTTGTTTTGGTTCAGGTAAAAAATAGTAAGCTGTATCTGAGAAAAGGCATCTTTTACTGGCAAACCTGCACCTGCTGCTTTAGTATTCATACTAGTTTAGCTGTGTATGTTAGTCATCTTCTCAAACAAACCTTTACCACCAAAACCAAAATCCACACTGACAAATTAGCCTTTCTAGTTTAGATAAGGTCATATGTACGTGGAAAACATTTTCAGGTGAAAATGAAAAGTATATGTAATGGCTTCAGACAGCTGTCTTTCAGACCTTCTGATATAGTTACTTGAGATGTCATATGAGAAACAGGCAGGGTTCCCACCTTTCTGCCCCCAATTCTCATTCAGATTTAGTGATTATAGGAGGATTCAATAAGTAACTGACTCTGATAGAAGGAAACATCAGTCTCCCTGAAACATTTCCTACTGATCTCGTAGCAACTCAGATGAGTCTGGGGAAGAAAATTTTTGTCCTTTTATTAAAAAATCTTTTGCGTGTTGTCCCCTGTGGTGTGATACAAATATGAATGCATGTTGTCCAGCAGATGCGTGATTGTAAAAACAAAACTTGCTTTTAACTATTTGTTGAACTTCTAACATTATGATCTACATTAGGAAGTAACCTCTTAAAGATAGCTCTGGCTTTCTGCTACTCTGTGCAATGTTTCCAGATGTATTTGAGTACAGTTGGAGGATTAAAATGCTCCAAGAGCTATTACAGTCATCTGTAGCTTGGCATTTTTTTTTCTGTGCCTCAATTTTCTGTAGCTTTCTGTTTTAAGCCTTATTTATTAAGAAGTGTTACTGCATTCTGTTTGTTTTTGCAAACTACTGTGTCATCTATTTGGCAGGAGAGGGGGAAGGTTAAAATTCCTCCCTACCTCCTCCCCCTCTCTCCAGTGAAATTTTTGATTGTTCTGTTTAATGAGTCATTTTCTCTACAGCTGAAGTTAATTTAGTAGCTCATCCAAACAATGAGTATTTTCTGAGCAAGGAAGTGAGGGAACTTTAGTTCTTTCCCCCTTTTTTTTAATATAAAGGTGTGTCTTGGGTGTTTCCAAAAACACATGGAAGAGAACACAGACACAGGTTTGTTACTAATTTGGAAAAAGAACCTTAAATTTTGTGTTGCATGAGCTTGACTTACTGTGTTCAGGTTATGTTCCTCCTCTTCATAGACTCATGGAAATCCACCGATCCAGATGGATGAGTAGTTTTCTTCCACCTTAAGTAGCTCTGGCAGTGCAAATATTTGGCATCTTCTAGTGGATGCGTTTGTCTGTCAGTGACAGGATTCCCCCAAGTTCATTCTGCTTCAGCAGCTGAAGGTCACACAATGCACTCTTTTCAGTTGCCATCTGACAGTTTATTATTAGCAATGGTATGGAAACCAGAAATAAGAAAAGCTGGACCAAAACATTAAACGTATTGTTTCAGATGTTCAGTGCAAGTTCAGTTCACCTATGCTGTGTGGTGGCATCTCCTTTCCAAGGGCCATCCAGCCCAGCCATTTGGCATTTGAAGCAGCTTCACCCTCTGTTCGAGACACATCTCCCCAGGGTTTCTTCCTCGCATCCACATATGCTTTTGGATCTGTTTGCAGTTTGAATTGCAGTGCCTTAGAAAAATAAGCTTAGTTTTGATTTCGCTGTACCACAGTTAAATTTTTAAGCTAGGTAGTCCTTTGTACCATTATCCTGACAGCAGCAGGAAGAGATGACTTTGCTAATGTGTCTGCACGCTGTTGGAGGTATTTTATCATTTAAGAATTGGTAACAAAACGTCCATTGACTTCACTGGAGCAGAGTTCCCTCAGTAGTATAGAGAGAGTAGAGGGAGGTAGGTAGGGTTTGCAGTGCTGTAGTGCTGCTGTATGTTCAGAAATGCTCTTTTCCAAGGGTTCTTTATCAGTATTTAAAAGCTGATACTGAATGCTATTGAACTCTTATTTTCTCTAGTTCTTTCTTTCCTGTGGAAGTGTATGTGTGCATTAGAGTGAGAGTTGTGTGCTTTGTGCTGTTTAAGCCAATCTGCCCAAGAGCGTTGTTTTCCAGAGAAAAATGGTAATCAAAGATTTGAAATGAAAATCACTTGTGAAATATTTCTGACGTGTATGTCATAGATTTGTAAAATCTGTTTTATACTTCTGTTTGTTGAACATAGGGTGTTCTGATTTGGCTGAATAATACCAAGTTATTGTGCGTCAGTGTTCTCACACACAAGGCTTTGATTAAGCACGAAAAAAATGCTATGATATTAAAGGCTGGCCTATGTACAAACTTGCACAGAGAAACAAAAAGTGTGAATTAAGAAAGTTAGCGTTTTAATACCATGCTTAATAGTGATTGGTCTGGGCAAAAGAAAATGATGGCACGAAGTGAAAGATTCATTTAGACCTTTGGGGAAGACACAGAAACATTTCATAGCAGATCAGGGTGGGTTTTGTTTTTTGGTTTTTTGTTTGTTTGTTTGTTTTTTGGTTTTTTTGGGTTTTTTTTGTTTTTTTTTTACAACTGGGTATAATTTTAACCAGGGTAAGTTCAGTGACTTTGTTTACTTATGTGGACCGCAGGTATGAACAGCTATTCAAGGTTCAGTCATCAGCTCAAGTTCCATCTGACTAAATCAGATTTCCCCCCCTCCCCATAAGCCCTTTACGGTTTTGATCACAGTGTATGACATTATATTCCTGTGTTGAATCAGGGTGCTGAGCTGAACATGCTGTCTGATTGGACCTCCTCTTTCCCACGAAGAAGAAAGGGTTACTGAAGCAGGTGCGGTTACAGACGTATCTCTGAACAGCTTCTGGACAAGGGAGAGTTTGTGCCCTGTCAGTTCAGACCATGGATGGGACTTGTACACAAGTACCTGCGCGAGGCTTTGGGCATGCTTGTACACCATCCTTTCACTGCTACTTTTTAGACTGTCATTTTGAAGAAGTATTCTTACGCCTGCTCCCATTCTGCCACCTCCTTTGTCCAAGTACAAGCATTCCTGTAGCTGAGCAGGGAGTTATGTTAGGGACCTCATCCAGGCTAAAAGTAACCTGGCTTGGGCACGAGAGAAATCAACTTCTAATTCAGATTCAATTCATCATGCTGCTATGCAGTCCCTTGTGCCTGGGCAAAGGAGGGGATGCTGTGTGTGGTGGGGCTATGTAAAGTAGGTGGGAACACTTAAGGCAACAGCAGGACAGGCTTGTACTGGCTTCCAGTAGACATGAAACCGTGATTGTCATCTCCTTGCAACATTTTCATTCATTTTTCAGAGTGCTTATTTCATTGGGGCAGGACGATAACTGTGCCTTGAGGCATTATACTGATGGTGTGAAGCAGAAGAGGCTTGGTCTCTTCCTGCGTTAGGATCATAGAAACTTTCCAAGTCTAATGGCTGGAAGTGAGCCTTATGCATAAAGGTTCTTTTGTTTTGTTTTTGTATAAACCCATTTGATGTTAAGCAGCCAAATCTCATCCTTTATTTAGAAGCTCCCGGGCTTCCTGTTTAGCTTTCAGCCCCTGTTCCAGAAGGGTGTGCATCTCCTTACATGGTCCTGTCTCACACCTGCTAGGTCAGGGATACCGAAATGGCACTGGGCACCTCTGGTTAGAAACCTGAATTTCTGCTTAGGAGTGTTAATTACTCTAGTGATTTTTCTGTCTTTCAGCTATGGAGAGTTTTGTGGGCTTTTTTAAAGAAGAATTCCCATTATTAATAGAAATGGGAGTGATTGTGCTGAATTATGTAGTGAGATGGGGGGGTTGTTGTTTTGGTTTGTTTTCTCTTGAATAGCTATCCTGAAAGACGTCTGTCTTCTCTCTCTGTGCTTGCGGAGGCACACAATCTCTTGCTCCTTGGGAAATGTATCACACTAAACTCTCTGTAACAGTTAGCTAGTAGAACAAATACAATGTTTGAGGCTTATTCTGTAAGCCTGTCATTATCAACAACAGATGAACTGGTGGTTTACCTTGCCCAGCATGTGACTTTGACATGCAGGGAATAGATCAGTAATTTACTTTGCTGTTAAGCACTAGAAGGGGACGCACTTTTTTGTGTCACAAGGCAGATTCTAGGTTTTGTTTCTCAGATCTACAAGCAAGTATTTTGATTTGGACTTCTTACCATCTTACTACTTATTTGAGAGTTAGGAACAGATGTGTGCTTAATTGTTTTTGTAACAAGGATTAAATGATTAAAACTCAAGGCATTCTTTCAAAGAAGGATAAAATAAAGATTTTTCCTCATGTTTCAGGACTAGAAAGATAGAGGAGGGGAAAAATAATGAACTTCAAAGAAAAACCTTTTGGATCTTTTCAGGAAATGCCAAATAAAGAGCAGGTCCCAAAGACCAAAATTAGTTAATGAAATTTTTGCCTAAAAAGGAGAAACCTAGAAATTCATGTATGGGATACCTGATGGGTAACCTCTGCAGTGGGTTCAGTGGGCTGAGTCTGGAAGCAATAACCACATCATCTAAGGCCTCTGGCCATGAAGGAATTAATAGAAGCCATGCCAGTGTAACCCATTGCTCATCTTCTGACCATCCAAATGCTAATCTGGTGCATCATAATAATGAGGATGCATTTCTAAAGTTTTAGATGATGGTCACTTTAAAGAGAAGTAGGGGAATGAAAACACCCAAGCCTAGCTCCAAGCACTCTCTCTTTTAATGTTGTGTGTCCTGCACTAGTCTGCTAAGCATAGTTAAAGGTAAGAAGCCTCACTGTTCGGATGGAAGTTCTCTGATGTGGATGTAGGAAGGATGTTGAATAGTTATGCAATTGTAGCCGTATGTTCATTAATTAATGAGAAATAGCCCGGCTGTGGCCTTTGGTAAGTTGTACATGCAGCTCACGACATGTTGAGAAATATTATGCTATTATTTCCCTGGGCTCTGATGTATCTTGTCTCTTTTTTCTTTCCCTATAGGTCTGCTGGGGCAGGGACTGTTTTATTTTGTTTGTTCAGCGGCCAGTAAAGTGAGGCCTTCAACTGTGACTGAGGCTCCTGTATGCTGTTGCGGTGCAAATAATATGAATAATCATTATCACTGGTTATCACTTCAGTTCCTGTACAGCACTGGCTGGGCGTTGTCCAAATATGTAACATTCTGCTGCTGCTGAGATTCAAAGTCTTCATAAACCCCAAATCAATAAGCCTCACCTTGTTCACAAAACTCGAGTTGTCAAGCTTTCTCCCCCTCCTCCATCCTGGCAGCTGTTTCTGCCAAAACTTGTCCAGAAGTGCTGGCACTAGGATTTTTTTCAAGCCTGCATCATAAAGGTTGTAACCAGGAATATGATGTATATACCAGCTTCCTTTCCTCTGTATTTTACTTTGAATCGCACGTGTGATTGCTTTCATTGCCCTGTAATCTGTCTTGCTGTCTCTACTTGCTGATTGGTATTTAAGAAAAACAGCAATCTTCTTAAAAAGCACATCTCATTATTTAATAAGAATTGGATCCTTTTTAATGTCATATGATATTTTGCTAAAAAGCAAATGACAGATGATCTGCCTTTTTTCCCTCCCCACAATTGTTATACGGCTTGTGTAGTGTGCTCCGTATACCTTGTGTGAGCTACGCATGCAGCTTCTTCTCAGTGCAGCGGAGCTGAGACAGACGTGGTCGCTCCCCCTAAAACAACCTGGAACTGTAGCATTTTGAAGAAAGAGGAAAGCTTCTAACTCTTTAATCTTATGACCCCAGTCATCTAAATACAAATCTTCAGTGATTTCAAGGATGATGAAACCAGATAGCTTGGGAGGTTCCTCCTTTGGGGGCACCTGAGAAGAGCACCAGCCAGACAACTGGTACGGAGAAGCAAAAGGCATCGAAACGCACAGCACGATTACTCAAGTCGTGCAGGAGGGAGAGCTATATTTAACAGATAAAAGTGCTAATAATGAGACTTCAAAGAGAGCCTTTCCTTCCACAGCTGTGCTCTGCCACACAGCAGAGACAGGGTAGTTTTCCAGTGGAAGTTCGCTTTGTGTCTTTGCCTTGGGGAAGAAGTTCAGAGAGCTCTGAAATTAGCTTAGAATTTCAGAAAGGCAAAAGGGAGAGAGAAGATACAAGGGTAATTACGAATTTTGATGCCAAACCCATCATTCTGAAACAGAAGATTTTTTTTATTCCATCTTGTACTTCAGGGGATAAAAAGATTTTGGGGTTTTTTTCCTCCCCTCTGTGTTTCCTTTTACTTTGAATTTTTACTATCTTTTTTTACCCACTGCCGGTAAAAGATCCCCTCTGTTTCTTGCTGAAAGCTGTTTGCTTAACTTTGTTGAAGCACAAATAGACAGTTGGGCTATCTTCTTGGACAAAACATTCACAGTCCTTCTATAACTGAAGTCCTTTCCATAAGGTAGGGTATAGCTGTGATTCTGTTTATTTTCGAGCGGTTTCTCCCCTCACATATGAAGCCATAAACTGTAAAGGGAACTTGATATACTTGTACTGTATTTGCAATTTAGATTGTAGAGAGTGTTTTGGAGTGCACATGTTTGGCTGCCAGTGAAACCACTGGCTGTGAGTCAGAAGGCATCGAACGTTGTTTTCAGAAGTGTCCTTAAGGATGAGGTCACGTAAATGATGGAAAAATATTTCAGTGTTCTGAGAAGCAGTAGAAGGGTATTTTGTATCTTGTGAGTAGGTGACCTGGGGGGCTGGAGGGTACATGTCGGCTTTCCTAGCCCGTATCAGTCTGATAAACCATTTTAGAGGAACTAACAGGGAATCTAAGTATTACACTTGCGTGGGGCAATTTAAGGCTGGGAACTAATAGAGACTTAGTTTTCTATGCAGCTTTACTTTTTCTTTCACTTCAGCTGTGGTCCCATTTCTTGCCTTTCTAAGTTAATTTAAAAATATTTCTAGATCTACCTTTTAACTTTTTTTTGTGGTTTAGAAATCATCAAGTATTTACTTTTAGATATATTTTGTTGTTGTGGTGTTTTTTACACTTTTAAATGCCTCAAGTCAAGAACTGTAGTGTCACAGTCACTGTAGGAAGCACAGGAAAGCTGTTAAATGAGGTTTATTTGCTGCCTGGCTTTGCTTTTCCTTCACGGATATGTTTAACGAAGGACTAAGGTGGCTCACTGAGAGGCAGAACAAAAATCCTCTTTTTGGTGCTACCTACTCGGCTGGTTTGGATCCTAAGCTGGAAACGTGTCACTTACAAGCGTTAAATGTGAAGAAAACACCTTGTTGACTGTGAGCACCGGGACCGTTTTGTTCCAGTCCCTCTCCCGAAGCTGCGGTACGTGAGCGCAGTAAATGGGGCAAAGTTCAGTCGCTCGCCCTGAGCTCACTGGTGCTCGCTGCGTCTGCTCCCTCCCGCCAAATGCGATCCAGCTGCCGCCTCAGCAGAGCTGGATCGCGATTTCTGCTCCTGAGCCTGTTTATTAAGGTGTATGCTGTTAATATTCTAAGTTGTTATTATTTTAAAAACATTATTATATGCTAAAGCTGGCTGCCAGGACAACTGACAGCTTTGTTTTTGCTGCTGCTGGAGAGGCCAGAAAGAGTTTTGAGCAAGTAAGAGGAATCAGCTGTTGGAGGAAAACCTGTTCCATGGATAAACGGGGGATTGCGTTCTCCTGAGTCAGCACAGACTTGAGTGAGCACAGAGCTCATAAGCACTAAATTAACTTTTCCTTTTAAAAATGCATGTGCAATATATTTACTGTTTCTTTTGCAACTTGGCAATTTGTTTTACATTGTAATTCTTTTTTTCTTCAGACTTTTAAATTAGTACTAGAATTCCTATCCCATGCTACAAAATGCCACTTCCTTAAACCATCCAATCTTGTATTTGTTTTGTGCAAATCACATGGCTTATATTTCACTAGAGCAAGTGACAGGGTTATCTGCAGTAGGAAACTTAAGTGCTCCACCTCTGTGAGCATAATTCATGACAGGATCTGTGCCACTTGCACGTGTAGTCCAAGCTATGCCTGTAATGCTAAGGGTTTGTATTGTTTCAGTTGCAGAAGCATCTTTCCAGCAACACGTACTGGCACATCTCTATTATGCAGTCTCCCTAAATGTTTTATAGATTTCCTGAGGCTTGATAACTAGGATGTACTGATCTACTAGCAAAACCCATTATCATTTACCTGAGAGATACTCTTAAAGGGTTGACAGAATGGTGTAGTTTGATCTTGCTGAAGATTCTTGGATGAAACTGTTTTAAGTTTACTCCTCTATACTGCATCCGTTACCTTGTAGTCAAGCGTGACCAATTCATAAAAGATGTAGGATAACAGATAACCATCTTAGATGCACTAACCTGTTATCATCATGTGCCTCATCTCCCTTGATAACTTAATGCCTTAATAGATGAAAGTCCCAGTCCAGGGAACCTCAAATTAATAATTGGCTCAAATGGAATAGAACAGATATAAGTGAAAACACATAAACACCATAGTCAACTGAAGGTAAATACATCTTCCATTCTGACGTTCAGTCTGTGATTTGAGACAAGACTGACCACTGAAAAGTGACCTCTGAAGATGGGCAGGATGGACTGTGTTCAGCTCAAATATTCCTGGGGCAGCCTTTCAGAGCCTTTAAAATGACTGTGAACGTTTCTTTGCCACTGTGGATAGAGGTATGAAACAAGAAGTATCAAAGTTATAAGCGCAGCTCTAAGGCGGTATCTAAATTTCATTTGTCAGTTCCTCAGTTTTCTCTTATTAAATACTGTATGTTTTAAAGGGAGTTTAAATCTAATGTTTTTCAATGGCAAATGCAGATTAGAGAAACCAAAAGATTTGATCTAATGAATAGAGCAGAGAATTGGAAAGAGGAGAGAGATGAGCTGTAATGTTTGACACACAGCCTTTGCCTGTCTTAAACAGATTATAAATGATGTTATTTATTGCCTCGCACTTATGTGGGGTGGATTGCTTTTTAGGGGAGGACTAGATATACATGCCAAGGTAGATGTGATAGTAGTAGTCTTTTTTTGCTTTACTAAGTTAAACAAACTCGGSATGTGCAAGGTGAACCAAAAATCTGATTTAGCATGTGCTGGTATCGCAAATGTGTGTATACTGGCAACTTACTCGCCAACAACGTGTTGTTGCATATACAGGTTTCAAAATGTTTTGAAAATAGATTCTCCATACAAAGGTTGTAAGGAATATAAAACTTGAAGAACTGAAATAGAAGCTATGTTAAGGTTTCAAAGTAAGAGACTTGTCTCTTAAGACTTACACTGTTCATAAGGAAAGGACAGCAGACATAATGTGAAGTTAGCAGTGGAATTTTAGTGTTTTCTTCAGTTTATGAAATTGTATCTAAGGTTTTCTGATGCCTTGTGTGATCGAAGTGCACAGAACATCTAGAGTTGGACAAGGTAGGAAAGAATTTGTAGGATGAAAGGAACAGCATTTGAGAATGGCTTAATTTTAATGAACTAACTATTTGCACCTTTTGTTTAAAAATGGAAACAGACTTATGCTGAGTTGTCGTGGTTTAACCCTGGCCAGCAACTAAACACCACGCAGCCGCTCGCTCACCCCCCTGCCTCCAGTAGGATGGGGGAGAGAATCGTGAGGGCACGAGTAGGAAAAGTCATGGGCTGAGATAAAAACAGTTTAATAATTGAAATAAAACAACATAGAACAGTAATAACAACAGTGATAACAACAACAAYAAYARMAWMWAYATACAAGGCAGGCGATGCACAATGCAACTGCTCACCGACCAATGCCCAGGCCGTCACAAGAGCCCCCCCCGCTTAGTTCTTATACTGAGCGTGACGTCACATGGTATGGAATACCTCATTGGCCAGCTGGGTCGACCGCCCTGGCTATGCTCCCCCCCGCCAGCTTCCCATGCACCTGGCAGGGCATGGGAGGCCGAAAAGTGCCCGGTGCAAGCACCGCCCAGCAGCACCCAAAACATCAGTGGGCCATCAACGCTCCTATGATACCAAACCCAAAACACAGCACACACACACACCCKCCCCAGCTACTGGGAAGAAAGTTAACTCTGTCCCAGCCGGAACCAGGACATGAGTGCAAAGCTTATTTAAATTGTACGGAAAGTGGAAGATAGAAATTTTTATAGGTAGGAATGTTTGGTTTTTTCCCCAAGAGAACTGTATCCTTTAATAATGTTAAAAATTGTTTTTACTTAAATGTTGAGGCAAACACCATTCCCTATTTAGAATCGGAAAATAAAAGCACATTATGTGAAGAAACTGATGCAGCTGAATTGCTCTTTCCCTATACTCACCAGAGGAATTTGGAGCTGCTGATTCTGTGGTCAAGATTGAGAGACTGCAACACGTAGCACCATGCAGCTTAATGCTTCAAGCTATTCTCCCTTAAGTAGGCACTGCAACAGCATTAAAATCTACTTTGTAAAATTCCTTATTACACAAATCCTTCCCTCTTTTTTTTTTTCTTCTTCCCCAAACTTACTGATATTTCCATGTTTGATAGCCTTTAATTTGCTCCTGTTCTGAACTCTCCCGCTCCTTCCACAGGCTGGTTTGCCTTTTTCATCTGCTTGGGAAACTGAAAGGCAGCTCTGACTCTTTCAGAAAAACCCTCTGGCCACTAATGCTGGTGGAGGAGGAGGAGAGAAGCTGAAATGTAACTCCCACTTCAGCTTTCAGGCAGGAAAGCATTGGAAAGAGATTTCTTTCTTGTTCTGTGGAAGTAGGTTACTAATAGCAAAGTCACTTAATACTTTTCTTTCCATTTAACAGTGGAAGCATTTTTTGGTTTTGTTTCTTTCTCCTGGAGTGGTTTTTAACATCCAGCTATTTGGTGACAGATGTGTGGAGAATATGCCAGTAGTTTATTCAGCAGAGCAGCAGGTTGAGAAGAGCTGAGAAGAACAGTGACATCGCTTTGCATAGCTGTCTGCATGCTCACAACTTCCGTACTCTGCACTGGACAGTCTTGGTATTGAAGGGAGGGCTTGCTGTGGTCATTGCTAATCAGGTTCAAAAGCTTCTGTGTATTTAGTGTGTCGTATTTAGTCTGCGTATTTAGTGTGACTTTGCCATACCCATTACTGGGCATGTTTTGTTACTTCTGACTGGCTGACTTGTAGGAAAACAAAACAAAAACCTTGTGTTTAAGAGACAGTGCACAAAAGTTTACAAGGTTTTTCATTTGAGAACCAAAAGTAGGTTTTCTTCTTTTATAGGTTTTCTCCTTTTATTATTCATTATATCCCACTTTACATTCATATTGGGGAAAATAGAGTTAAGATGACAGAAACCACTCTAGAGCACAAATGGCAGACTAGGCTTTAGCACCCTCACTGAAAGTGCAGTGCTTTCAACAACATTCAGTTGCAGAAGATAACACCCCATTGGTACCAGCTGCTCCAGAAGTACTTGTTCTGGGCTGCTACAAGGTTTCTTAGCATTCAAAATGTCAAGAAAAGAAAGTCAGTACCTGTCCCTCAGCTGATCCCAAATGGAAGATTCTTAGAGAATAGGAGTTTCTGAAAACAGATCTGCTGAGCAGAACATTCAGAAAATCCCAACACACACATTAGGGGGAGGACAGAGAAAGTAGATTTCAAACCTAAGTCTGTTGGAATCAGAAATTCATTTGCGCTCTGGAATCTGGAAGTTAGTGGGGTTCTTTTGGTTTGGGGGGGAGGGTGGTAAGACATTTTTTCAGCAAGTACGGTATATGCTAATTGTTATGTGCAATGTATAAGCATCTTTGAAGATGAAAAACACAAAATGAATGTGATATTTGTATTTTTTAGGTAGCAGTCTGTGCCAACAAACCTGAAACAGACTCCCGGGTCTACTACGTATGGCTAAAAAAATAGCTTTCTCTTGTAAAATCACTGTCTAGTCAACAGAATCTGATGAAACTAATTTTTAAAATTGAGGATTTTTTTGTCTGAAATTATTTGATGCTCGAGAGAACAGCCATAAAATTGTCTTTGATTCCTTTGACTGAGAAAAGTGGGAATCGAGTTTTGATAGTTAATTTAAATTAACTTTTGAGTCTGAATAAAGGTGTTGTGGTTTTGGTTTTTTTCTTTTCTTTCACAGAGCAAACTGCAGTCATATCCAGAAGTGGAAATTACCTTTTTTTTTTTTTTTTTTTTTTTTTTTTTTCATCAGCCTTTTGTTTTTCTCTCACCTGTTTTTTTTTTTTTTTTTTAAACTTTAGATCTGCTACTTTTACCACTTTTACCACATGAAGTTTCTGTGATATGTTTTAGGGGACAGCCCTTGGCAATGCTGCACATGATAGATGATGATTCCTATGGTGGTATAACAATGCTCAGGATTCAGCTGAGCCAAAATATTTATTTTCTTAAGAAGATCTTAGATTAATCACAGAAGTTCTTAAGGCTTTTGTTTACAGTTGCTGGTTAATTTTCTTGTGTGATAAGCTGTTGTAGCCCTCTAATTTGAGTAAGTTTTTGTTTAATTTCTCTTGGTATTGTGGTGATTCAGCTTTGTCCAAATACAGAATTCTTCAGCAGAAGAATCCTGCTTCAATCTTCAATATGATTTTTAATTAGAGTAATTTTTTTTCTCCAAYGTTACTTGGATTTTTACATTAACTTTTTAAAAGGTAGTTTTGAAGATCTCCTTGACAGTAATTTTTCACTGTGAGGTAAAAGTGAGGACTGATAGCTGACAGATACAAAACAACATTAGGAACCCTGCTGTCTGGTTGTCATGCTAGAGTATCGCTGGAGTTGGTGTTACAAGAGATCTGATTTCCTCCATAATAGTGGTCAAGTAGCTACATCCATGAACAGTCTACAATTCTATGAACAATCCATTGCAGGTTTTGTACTGTTCTCCATCATCAGTCATGGAGGTGTGATGGGGGGGGGGGGGGGGTTTGTTTTGGTTAAATTTTGCACCTGATTTCTGTCCTGCTTAATAAATCTCCTGTCTCTGGTAATCTTCCCACAATGATAAAACTAGCTCTAGTGGTCTTGATTGATCTCAGTTGCCTTCCCTGTGGCTTCTAGACAACTAGGCATCACTCAAACCAACAGCTCCATTTGTTAACTTGCACCAGCCTCAAAATAATTCCAGTTCTGATGAAAAACAGTATTACTGTAGTAGTTAGATGCTGTGTCAGGGCTGAGGAATTCTGGAAGGCCATCACGTAACTAAGTGGGCAAAAACGCGGTAGATGAATGTCAGCATAGGTAAACATAGGTTTTTAAACATAAGTTTTTTCCAGTAAGGAAAAAATTATACTAAACCATGCTTGTGTGATGCTGAACTCAGAACTGAGGGTTGCAACTTGGAAAAGAGGCCTTGTGGTTGTCACTGACAGTTCTCCAGAATCATTGTCTGCAATGTGGAACAGCAGCAGCCAAAAAAAAGCCACAAAACTATGGGCAGTGCCTTTTGGCATCATCAGAAAAAGGTACTGAGGACAAGAAAAAGGTGTCATTTTGTCAGTATTTAAAACACTGGTGTGCCCACCACATTTTGGGCACTGAATGCAGTTTTGGTGTCCACATCTTAAGAAGGTACAGTTAGTACCCTTAGTTTGGGGAAGGTACAGAGAAGGGCAAGCCTCAATCCAAAGGGATAGTATCACTGCCTTGTGTGGAGTTGTGTCATTTAAAAGGCTTGATTTAGAAGATGAGAGGCTGAGAGGGTCAATATGATCAAGGTTTACAAAATCATGAAGGTGGTGGGTAAGATGAACGCAGAACTCTTGTTGACAGAAACCTTGCAGTACCAGAATTACAGGACACGATGAAACTGGTTGGGAATCAGTTTAAGGCAGATTAAAGAATTTGTTTACACAACAGATAGTCAATTTATGCAACTTGCAGCCAGAGGATGTTTTGAAAACAGGCCGTGTAGGCAGGTTCAAAACAGGGTTAGGAGAGTTCATGGTCAGCAGGTAGAGTGTGAGGGGAGTGGACCACAGAACATGGTTTATGGCTTCTCTCTACATAGCACCTTTTCTGCCCTGATGGAGACGCATCCTGGACTAGATGAACCATTGGTCTGACCCAGCTGGGCATTTCTTATATTCCTGAGCTCTCAGGCTTAGTGGGATCTTTTTGTCATTCACTCAAAATTATATTCTCATTCATGGCAGGGTTAGATGGGAGGCATGAAGCTTCTCTCKTTTTTTCATGTTCAGTATGCTGCACCTCCAAGGGAGATTCTTGATCTGCTTGCTTAAATTCATCGGTACTGCAAGCTGAGATAGCTATTGTTTCATAGTAAGCTGGAAAAAATTTCCTTCTTTCTAGCCAGGAAAAAAATACTGGGAAGTCCATCTGGGAATGTGATTCATCTGGGTCACACTCCTCATTTTCCTTTCAGATTACAAGGAGAGGTTCAGGATAGTGCTCAGCTACTGGTGATAAGATTTTATTTAGACTTAGCTGCCTTCAGTTTGTGGTGGTAAGCAGGTACACTGCTGTTTATGCAACAAGACTCCAAACACACTTTTTATCAATTCATCGGTGTGACATATTCCTTGGTATTTGGTTATGTCCCAGTGTGCTTTGAGAAATGCGAGTTCTTCATCCCCTGCCTCATCTCAGAGTTACCAACGCTGCATATTGATGCAAATAAGTGGGTGGACCTTGCTCGTGAGCGAGAGTAAAACCCACAGCTAGAAGGCATTGAATTATAATCTGAAGAATGCGAGCAGTTCTTTTGTTAGAGTCTAGGATAGTATATTACACTATTTTCAAGTAAATGTGGTTTTTTAAAATCCTCACAAAGTTAACTTCAGTATAGCCGTGGCTTGTAGGGTGGTAACCACTGGTAACTGGAAGACAGTGTGCCTAGTGCTGTTAGTGGTTTTCTTTGTTATATTTTTAGAATTAATTTGGGTGGAAATCATCTAAAAGACAGATTAATAAAGAGAACTTGGAGGTTTTGCATAATTTTAAGACTGGAGAGACTGCAAGGCTGAAAAATAGCAATTTGAACAAATGCTAAAAATGGCATAGTAAGAAAAATAGAAAAAATAATGAGGGCATTCCTTTCAAAAGTGGTGGGTTTTTGTTTTATTTTTAACTTCAGTTTCTTACAACAGAGAAATAAATGTCCCATTTTTAATGTAATGTTCTACAATGTGTTTTGTCCTGCAGGAAAACATCATTAATGAAAAGAGCTACATTATATCTAAATCTGGACACAGTCAGGCTTCATCTTAGTGTAGTGTCAAGCTACTCTAGAATCCATCACTAAGAAGGCTATGTGAGCAATAGCTGTTATTCATGTAGCTATATCCATCTGAATTTTTCTTGCTGGGGCATAGTTGTCTTGGAAGAACACTGAGTATGAGCCCTGTGAGAGCTTGTCCTGCTTTCTTCCTGCCTTCTCTGTCCCCTCTTTCTCTTTCCATAACTTTGCAGTAAAATTTGTTAGTGCAAAGTGTAAATTAATCCTAAATTGTATGAAAGTCTTTCCTTGAAAGAGACCATAAATCTCAGCAGTACACTTCTACTTCTTAGAATACAGAAAAAGAGCCTCTGTTTGGGGAAGAGAGGAGGGGATGGGTTGTTTTGGGGGGTTTTTTTGTTTTGTTTTGTTTTGTTTGTTGTTGTTGTTGTTTTTTTTTTTTTTTTTTTTTAAATACTGAATAGAGGTGTATAAAATAAAGCTTGCTCAATAACTTCAGAACCAACCAAACAAAAAAAAACCCCAGCTTTTCTTCTTTGGCCAAGAGAATACTTTCTTATTAAATTATGAAATACTTACATTAAAACTGTCAATATTTACTATTCTGTGAACGGTCTTTAATATTTACTGTTTGAGCCAGCTCTGTACCGTTTTTCATTCATTTTTGAGAGCGTCTAGTGTTTCCACCCAATGCAATGAAAATACTCTTAAATGTCAATACTGTATTTAGTGRTCAAAATAATCTTTTAATTTGCATTAAATGAGTTTGATGAGGTTATCTAAAAGCCATTCTTGGTGTGGGGGAAAAAAGCACTAAAAGAATACAAAGAGAGTGGTTGATAACATGATGAGCACTGACACTGGAGACCTGAGCTTAGAAGTGTTAGGATTTTGTTTGGTTTGGTTCCAGTCACGGCATTTAACAGGGAGAAACAAATGTATGGAGAAAACCTCCTTTGCTTTTTGTCCCTTTCTAGGATGCGCCTGCCTGAGTGACTCTGGAGAGCTTGACTTTTGCTACTCTATTACCATATTATTGCTCTAGTGATGGGGAAGGAGGATGATGGTGACGTAGATTGTTTTGTGACTTCTTTTTGCTCCCTAGAAATTATCAGCTGTAAGGAGTGAAGGAAGTGGACGGGAATGAAGTCTTCCCCAAACCTGTTTGGTTTGTTATGGAAGGCCACAGTATAAAGCTCCTTAGATTGCTTTGCTGGTCCATTGGTAGCCCTACCACTCCTTGAAATATTGCTACAATTTGGTCTGTGCAGGGACAGGGTCCTGGTGACGGCTGGCCAACCTCTGAGGGTAACATCGAGCCCACCTCGGTGGCACAGGGAAGTGTGCGGAGGCCCACCTGATCCTGTGTATTCCATACAAGTACTTGGGGATAAGTGTCAACATCTTTTGATCAAGGGGAGCTGAAAGTACACGCCTGAGTATGCTTTTGATGGAGAGAGCATTTAACAAATGCAGCATAAGAGGAGGTGCAAGATGCTGACATTCTCTCTGTGGCTAAGTAAAGCTGTAAGCTGCATACCAGCAGTTGTGAATTTGGTGGTCTCAATATCCATTCAAGTGGCCTTGCTACTTAAAGCATAGGTATTACTGTTCTGCAGATGGATGCTTACAGATAATGTTACAGCCTGATCACTTCTGAAAGAAGAGAGCTAGAGCTCGCTGCCTAGAAGGCTGTAGCAACTTTGTTCAGTTTCTCTGTTTCTATGGAAGCTGGCTTTTTTTCCAACTATATTTGTAGAGCAGAAACTGAAATCCAATCCAACTTCCTAATATATATGTATTCCTATTGGCAGTTGGATTTGAAGCTTTGCCTGGTTATTTAGCTTTGAGAGGTTGGAAAAAGCTGTCCGAAATACTCTTCTCTAATAATGAGGTAACTGACTGTAACGTAGCATGTCGGGAAGGCTTCTTGGGCAGCTGCATCCTACAAGCAGCTAGAGGCATAGGAGAGGCAGTGGAAAACATGCAGCTCCAAACCGGCCGGAAAGAGGGGACAGACAGATTTACCATCCCCAACTGCTGCTGCAGGCTGCAGTACGTTAACCACAAACAGAAAAGATGCAGCTTGGTTGTATCAAATGTAAAAGGAGCCTGTTAGAAAGGGAGAAAACCATCTGATAAACTGTCAAATAAGCTGTATTCTGAGTTCTGACTAGTGTGGGGATGGCAGCCTTTCTGTTGCATTTGAGGTTAGAATGGAGGAATTATTTTAATAAAAAGATGAAGTGCTGAAGGCTACAAGCCTCTGTCTGCAGGCTGGATCCCTGTTCTCTCCCTGTCGCAGGTTACTGGTGCTGCAGAACGTCAAACATCGCAGTATTCCCATGGCAGCCTCGCTAATCCAGGTGCCACAGTTAGGAGTGACTGTAGCCTGGTCACATGCAGAGATTACTGAAGCTACTAGCTAAAGTCTTGCCATTGATATGTTGCACAGTCAGGTTCTCATCCCTGAAGTTCTGTGAGCAGAAAATTCCTGGAGAAATATGTGAAGTATCCACATAATCTCTTCAGCCTCTCTATTCCCACAAACCACAGGGTGCTTTGACGGGCATGGTTCTTCTTTCCTGGGTATTCTGCAATAACATTCATTATGAGAAGGCTGAAGTCTTGTTGTATAGTTTCAAAGTTAACTTTAACACCTCCTTGGAAGTTATCTCAAACTGTAAGATTTGTGGCTTTTTATATTTAGCTCAAATTGTCTGCTATAATTGGCACTTAGACTAGTTATAGAAGGGTAGCTGGCTCCCCATGAAATGTGCTTGTATTTCATGTTACTTAAAAACATGCATCTGTCTTTTTGTCGTCTCAAAATCTGCTTTGCAGGGTAAGATTTATTGGCATAACTCTTTAATTTACTTTCTTTATTTCCTTACTTGAGTCAGAATGAGATCAGGCTCCCCCTGCATCTTCTTGCTTGCCTACACACTTGTCTTGGCACCCCACCCCGCTGATGGTGCTCAGCTTGCCTTCTAACTTTAGTTTCACATAAACAGCCAGCAGTGAAACCTAGAGGTATTGGTTTTCATTGAAGCAGATAGGAAAATTCCAGCAAACATCGAAGCTCTGCTGGAAGAGACACACACAGCTGTGCTGCAGAGTACACCCTTACGCTGTGCTGTGGAGGCGTGTTGACTTGATGTAGTCTTTTCCCCAACGTATCGTATCTTCTAATTATAGAAGAAAGCACTGTAATTACATAGTTGCTTGACTTTGACTTTTTAAGAAAAATGAAAATACCTGTATGGCCGTGATGTTTTATATTGATAGTTGTTTTTAATGCCTTGTTAGGGCCTTTGGGTGATATGGTGAGAAAAATTAAGTTGATGAATTCCTTCAAAATATTCTGTGAATGGTGTGAAAACAAAATACAGTGAAAGTCAGAAGTTTCCGTCTTTTTTTTTTCCACAATAAATGTTTTTTATTAACTYGCAATTCAGTTGCACTATCTCAAGGTTACTTGTAGTCTTCCAAAATTACAAAAATAGATACATCTAGAGTGATCGTTCCCAACTGATGTGCAGGGACATGCAGAAGAGCCAGCAGGCTGTTAGATATGCTTTGAAATCTGAAGTAATTATAGCTGTCTCTCTGAAGTGTTGCATTCAGTTTATAAGCACACTTATGGAAGGATATTGGCAAATGCGTGTAGGTATATCATGGAACAGTTAATGAACAGTTAAAGGATGGAGGAGAATGCTGGGAAGAAGCACTGCACAGGAAAGTTAAGATAAATGGGTGTTAGGTAGTCATCTGGTGTGAATCTTATTTGATGCTTTGTTTTGTAGTGACGTGAACTCATGTTGTTTCTTCTTAGTATAACTTAGAGCCCTTCTCTTCATGCAAATGTTTGCATGTTTGTGGTAACCAGAAAAATTGCAGCATAATTATCGTATTAGTGACACGTATGATACTCTTGCTTATTCTTTATTATATGTGGTTGCTATAAATATCTTGCTGTACGTGAAACAGAACTAACACCATCTTTTCACTTTTTTTTTTAAAATCTCCCTCATTTGATGATTATGCACTGTATTGGAAAACCGGATGCTATGGGTTTCTAATATTAATGTAATTCTTCCTTTGGAAGAGCTATCTGGCTTACACTCTGTTCATATGATCTTTGTTCAGTTGTAGCGTAGAAATAATTGTTAGTGCATACCAAAACATACAGGAGGTGCAGCAAGGTTTCTGAATTTGATTTGCTGCAGCTGCTGCACAGTGGTTAATATGTCTGGATGTTTACCAGCTGCTGAAGTGTGCACGAAGGCACATGCGCACATGCACCCCAGTTTAACTTGGTATTGTAGCCTAGGGCTTAGTGCTTGTCTTGTGGTTTGAACCCGAGTACCTGCTTTTTCCAGAAGAAAGGTATACATGAAATGATGGAAGAAAAATGTGAAGCAGAGGACTTCTTAGAGTTGTTGTTCTGCACTGTGAATAGAACGTGTTTAGTTAACGTCTAGTTTAGTCAAAATTATAATCAGTATTTTTCACAAACGATAATATAATTAAAAACTAAGTAATCCATTCCAATATTTTTGACTTCCCACCACCAACTGATAAGTTTAAAAATAGAATAGCTGCTGCACAAGGAGCCGCACGTTGTGGAGCAGGGAGCACGGTTAGTTTCCCGAGCTGGAAAGGGGCCAAATCCACAGAAGGTGAAGAGGGGCTGGCGGGGCCTCTGTGCTGTAACTTAATCCGAAGAACAGATAAATTCTTTTCAAAGTCAAAGCAAGTAATGAGTTCCCTCCTGGTATACCAGTGTTACACCGATTTATAAATGGCTGCTGTTTTCATGTCATCTTTACAGGCTGTAAGATGGAGAGGCTTGAAATTTTTTTTTTTTTAAAGTGTGTACACACTAGATTAATTTTTTGTATTTTATTTTATGTTGGCATATATGGGTACTAACACTTTATTTGATCTTCACAGAAACAGTTGCCACCAACTGCAGAGAATGGTTTAAAACTATAGGAAGGCCAAATATTGCTTGTTAACACAGTTTGATTTTAGTATTGTGTATACCAGGGCCTCTTTTAAGCTTTCTTTCTGATAAAGGTTAAAATCGCTGAAAGTAAAAGTCAAGTTATTTTCTTACAAGAGACCTGAGCCTCTACAGAAGCTATCTTTTTATTAAGTTAAAATAAAAACTATACCGAGTAATTAAAATCAACAGAACTACTAGAAATGTTGTTTGCAGGTGAGTTGCCAACTCAATTAGTTGCTAGCAGCGGCTTATTTTGTAAGGTGGTAGCCGAGATACCATTTGGCAACTACAGGTAATTTCAGGATACATGGGAAAGAAAATCATCAACTCCTGTTGACTTCAGGTAGGTTTGCAAACAGTGAATTGATATTATTTATGAAATGTCTGAAATCCCAGCTGCAAGTTCTGTGTGGATTTATTTATGAGAGTCTGCAGGCATACAGAAGATTGTATCTGTGGGTTTGTAACCACGTCTGTTTTCCCCTTTTGGGGAAAACTAGCTTCTTGCCTAACCTAGCTTCTTTTGGATACTGCTGTAGTTCAGGTTACAGAATTATATTTGAACACTGTTTCCTGGCAGATGAAGGCAAAAGGTAAGCTAGCTCAAAGTACTTAATATATTTTGAAGCACTGTTGATCACATAAAGACTGTCTGACCTCAACTGTTAAGTGATTTTTAGTGTTTCTGTTTTATCTCTCAAAAGGTTAGCCTGTAAGCTGCTTCAGGACAAGAGTGATGAGAGCTTTGAAAGCTTCTGGATCATCTGTTTTGAGTGCATTATTTTCTAATGATTGATAAATCTGTGCACATAATTTTTACCTGTAGCTGGTAGTGACATGGAAGATGGCATGTACTGTAGACCTTTAAAGGAAATACTGAAGTAAATCTTGCTTTATGCTAACCTATATCAACAAAGTAAGAGTGCTTGGATATGTCGAGTTGTGTGTGTGTATGTATATACTTATATGTATCAGTCTGTGTGTGTGTGTGTACCTACGTGTGTATAGAGAGAGGGGGAGAGAGGTAAAAACTGTTTTGTGCCAAATGAAGGCAAAAAGTGGGCTAGCTCACATAAAAACACACATGTATAAGTGATTCAATATCAAGGTTGCTTGGGTCATGGTATGGGTAGTCTGTGCAGTAGAGTGAAGCATGCCTTTTTCTCCCTGCCACCTGACAGCAGTAACCTTTCTAGTTGCTATACCCTTTGAAGTACCCTATCTACTCAGACTGCAGACTGAAGTTTAATTTGCATAATATTGCAGGAAATGCGATGTTTTAAAACTACTGTTGTTGTTTTGTCCTTCATTCAGGCACAACATGTTTTGATTTGTGTGGAGATTATTTTAAAGAGTGGCTGCTTTAGAAATATAAACAATTGGAAAAGGAAAATGCAGCTGTTTTCTATTGCTATTTAATATTACACTCATCTGTGGCCCCTAAGTAACGGGTACTTGTTTACGTATTACAGAATATGGATTATAATTTTATAAGCATATTGTTTATAGTTGCATATTGGTTTCCTAAATAAAAGAAAAGTGGTATTGGCTTATAGAAATACTTGCACTAAGACAGTCATTGAAGTCAAAAGAAGCAGCTGGTATACAAGGATGGGAGCGGGAGGAGTCTGTGCTTGATGGACTGCCCTTCCCATAGCTCAGGTACCGGCTCTCTTTATGCTCAAATCTGTTTGTTACTACTAATGACTTTCGCTTACTAAATTTAGGGTTTGTTGTAAGTGAAGATTGCAGCATTGTTTTCCTGTAACTGAATCTGATTTGTAAACCGTTAAGTGAAGGGGGAAGTCTTCTTTAAACCTTTTAAAACAAAATGTCAGTAGACATCTGTGTTCTTCCCTGGTTTAATCACTACATCTAAATTGCTGCTGTGGGATGTTTCCAAAACCCTGTTCTCCTTTCTTATATTTCTGCTAATTTTGTGATCTCACTTTCAATGAAGCATGGCTTTGTTTAGTGAAGTGGGTTAATATTTTCTATATTTCATATACATCGTGTAACTGAAGTGGCCAGTTCAACATTTAAAATACACAGCTTTGAAATCTTACACGTCTGAATATATTATTACTTTTTGTTGTCATAAGATTGCTCTGACTGAAAGAACAGTGCAGAAAAATTTCGTTGTTTACTCCTCTCTTGAATGTTTAAGCTGAGAAATAATATAGCAGCAGCAAGGAGGCATCTGAGCACAGAAGAGGAAATAAGAGTATGGAAGCATGTGTGGACATATTCTTAAGCCCATCTGGAAGACACTTGACAAATAAAAATAGTAGCAAAAGAGTCGGTTTTGTGGGTTTTTTTAATAAAAAACTGTGTTTACAGTTATGCAAAGATTGTGCTAGCAAAAATCTGATTGTCTAAGATGACCTAGCTTTAAAATAATCATTATGTTGTGCCCTATAAGGAAGTTTAGGGTATTTTAGCTAAGTTGCTTATTCTGCTGAAAATGTATATTACAAGAAGGAAGATTTTAACTTAAAAAGTCATGTGAATGTCTGTATTGTCTATATTTTGGATGGTAAAATATCAGAACACCTAATTTGCTCATATTTTTAACAACTTTCAGCGCTTAAGGCTGAAATTTCCCATGCTTGTTACCAGAGCCCTCCAGTCGAAATTCATTGGAAAGCTTTATCTAAAAGAATTTAACCATCCTCAATGAGATGAGAACACTATTCCTTTTTCATCCCTTCCAACCAATACAGCTCTGATATTTTGCAGATTTTGAAGTGACCTTAAGTTTGGAAGGAAGTAATTGCTACGTTTCAGGTGTTGTATTTGTTTGAAAGCCATGCTTTGTTATGTCAATACTCTAAGTAACTGAAAAATGCCAAGTTGCATTTACAATAGAACTTGGTACACCTTTCAGTTATTATTTCTAAAAGCTGTGGCTCCCACTGTGTGTGCTTCTACAGACCCTGATGCATCTTTTCCTAGCAACTAGGACTTTTAGCTAGAAGAGAATCACAGACAAAAAGGAAAGTTTGAAGGGTTGTTTTACCTTGCTGAAATACCAGGACTCTGACTTATAGAAAGAAAGGTTCCTGTGTGTGTATTTCATCATATTGTCTCTGTAGAACAAGATGCCTATAGATGCTGCAGAAACTCTGACTTCTAATTGTCGTGATTCTTAATCAAAATTAAACATTGCATTAAGCATTATGCATAGTTGGTAACTAGAAATGAAGTAAGTTTGAAAAGTTGAAAGGAATATTTTTAAAGTGAGATGAATATGCAATTATTGAGACTGGAGAAAACGTAATAGAAAACAATCGTTACCAATATAGGATGTATTTATCTGTAGAAAATAAGTGTTCTTTGTTTTTCCCTTCTCCTTCCAAGATGATTCTTATTTCTAAGAGTCCTCGGGATTTGAACTGGGAATCATAAATTGTGTCTGACAATATGGAGGTTTGGGGGTGGATGGGTGTTTGGTTTTGTTTTTTAACTGAGGCAGGGAGCTGTCCTGGTTTTGGAGTTTTTTGGTTTTTCCAGTAATGCACTTGAACTTTTTTTTTTTCCACGCTGCTATAGCTTACTTTAGCTCCTTTTTGTATATATACATACTTAAAGGCAGTGATGTTGTACTCTTACATTTTGTACAATGCATGTGATAAGTAGAAAACTCATGTTGCAGAAAAGTGTGATAAGCAACATACCTTCTGATAAAATTCTAAACTGCAAGATACATATATTTTCAATATAACAACATAGTTGCAAAGTTGTTTTCTTTTGTTCCTTATGTGATTTAAAGTGATGAAATGTACCTTCAAAAAAACCTTTTTAATAATACGAAAAATCTGCTGTTATTGGAAAACAGATGGACAAAATAACGTAGACTGAGATCTCTTTGGTTGCTGTGCTGTGTACATTGGTTTTTTTTCCCCCAAAAGGCCATGAAAATGAAAGTTTTATAACAAAAATACTAGCTTTATCTAAATTAAAGCCTTCATTTAAGAGAACTGGACTTAAAATTAGAGTATTTTTGGCTCTGGCATGAAGATATGGATGGAAAGTAGAAGTCAAGATACTTTCTGCCATTCTTCATATGTTCTCCTTACTTCTAGCAAGGACATTCAGAGTCCCTACCACTGGAGCTACAGGGAGTTTCCAAACATATAGAAGAACTTAAAAAACAAATGCAATAATCTGTTGGATAAGGGGACGGATACGGGGAGAATTTCGAATAGATAGCTTCTGAAAGCAGAAAAGGGACCATGCTGTAAAACTTCCTTACTCTGGAGCATTGGCTTTGGAAGTAACTTAGTACTAGGTATCATCAGTGGCATAGCTGCTTGGCTGCAGTCTTATTGTGATTTGGGTTACCTTTATAACAAAGATCAGTGTGACGAGAACTTTCTTGAAAATGGCACTGTTGCTTGTCACAACCACTGATTTTTTTAAATTATTTTTTTAATCTTATTTTATTATCTCCCTCTGCTTTTCAAGCTGCCTTCTCCCATC
Source organism: Phoebastria nigripes (assembly GCA_035582835.1). NCBI lineage: Eukaryota > Metazoa > Chordata > Aves > Procellariiformes > Diomedeidae > Phoebastria > Phoebastria nigripes. Next base: position 1,161,570 of record JAYKAV010000444.1, on the reverse strand, counting down.
TCAGGCACATGTTTGATCTGCACTTGCTCCTTGAAGTATAACACAGGCTTCTGGTTTTTAAGTTATATCTACAAGGCTGAATGGAACATTACCCTCCTTGTTTGACCTCCCACACGTGATACACAATCCATTAAATCTCATGTAATATTTAAGAATTTAATACATTCTTTGCATAACATAACAGTAATAGTACTGACAAAACACTGCTCCAAGCAAAACTGCTTGTACAAACAGATGATCTGTGAGCAGTGGAACTAATGAAGCCCTGTTTCCTATAGATTTGTCTTACGCATTTTAACTGGCCCTTTCGTGCCCTCAGTACACCCTCTGCCGCTTTTCCTCTGCAGTATCTGCCAGACAGTGCTGGGGCTGTTGAGGAGATGGGTGCGGGGGGCTGATGGTGGGTGCTGACCAGCCTGCTCTCTGCTCTTTGTGGAACACGAGGGTTAAAACTGTGCCTCAGAAAAGGAATCCTTTACTCAGCCATGGATTTTTACAAAACATACAGCAGCTTAGTGTATCTGAAACTTTTATGTCTTTGCCAAAGTTAAACTGAATTTTACATCCTGTTTAGAAGGTCTGCTCTCTATTCTACCAGTTACATAAGCTCCATTTCTTCAGGAAGCCAGACCAAAGAAACCAGCGCAAGCTAAGGTTTCTTGAGTGTGGCACGACGTATTTTGTCTTCTTGGTTGACTGTGTTACTTGTGCTGTCCATATCCTCCTTTCCTCTCCTGTCACTTCATTGTCTTTGGGCTTTGTGCTGACTGAATTTCTGCTTTGCAGCAGATTAACATCTTTGCCCCTTGACTGGCTTATGTTTAGCTGCCAGTTGGGCAATCCACTGAGCAGTCACTCTGAAGGAAAAGAAAATATTTGTGTGCCTAGAATAGTTATTTTCGGGGTATTTTAAAATAGTCAATGGCTTTTCTGTGGTAAGGCTGAACTATAACATAGACTTCAGTAGTGGGATACACAGTTGTTAGAAGACCTGATGGTGAAAGGAAGCACAAGGTAATGTCTGACTCAGTAACTTCTCTTGAGGACCTTTACTTCTGTATGCCAAAGCTCATCCTTTTTCATAATCCTGCTTGCTTCTCCTTCTGGCACATTTTAGTTTTTGAACTGCTAAATGCCAAAAGTATGCCTAGTTTTGGACATCAAGGAAACTATGCTCCATCATCAACACTAATTTAAACAGTACTGTAGTCAGTAAGACTAGCAGTTTCAATAACTACTTGTCAGATACTATTTTGTCAAACCATTTCTAAAACTGTTATTGGTGTTTAACTAGTATAATATTAAACTTCTTCGTGTTTCAGGAAGAGACCTTGTTCTGTGTAATGTGTGTTTTGAGTAACTTTTTGAATTAAGTTGATATTAAAGGATGATTAATATAATTTATGTTGGGGGGAGGTTTAAATGTAGCATCAATTACTTTTGTAATCACTGAGACTATCAGCAGTCCAAGATAGTTAAAAATTCCTCTCTTGGTTAGGAAGACTGGGTGGCCAATGGTACAAGTTTGTGTCGTAGGTTATGAGAACATGGAGAACTTTCCATTCTATGAGATTATATAGTGCGGTTGTACAGTATAATAAGGCTAAATTTTTATATATTTTGTCAAGGTTAATGTTTAGTGGATGTTTTCAATCATTGATTAACCAAGACATCTTAATGAGATGTGATATCATGTACAGATCCTTTTGTGTGCATGCTAAGCCTTTTATATGCTTTTAATTTTCAATTGACATATACTAATAGCTTCTAAAGGGTTATCCTTAATACTAGATTAGACAACTGATGGAAGATTGATGTGTCACAATAATACAGTATCTATCATGTAGTGAGATTCTTACTGATACTGTTGTGAACAACTTTCATTATATGGGAAAAATTTCCGCTTGGCATGTTTTTTTAAAAGAATTTAAGTAAGAATTATTGAATTAAAATGTCTGCCTGCAAATTCTGAGATGAGAAAAACTTTTACTTACTTTGAGTTTTGCTTGTGTAATTATACAGTTTCATAATGCTAGAATGGTGTTAAAATTATATCAGATAATTAATGTGACTGTTGATTAGTTTCCCATTTGAAATCATGGCAACTGAACAAGTGAAGATTAGTCCATTTAAGCTGTTAGTAACTTTAGAATATAATATTGGCAGTCATTCAGGCTTTTAGGATTTCACTGAATGAAACTCTAAAGAAACAGCAGTAAAAGACTTGGTTTGTCTGATTGGTCTTTATAATTTGGATTTAATTCACAGCTGTATCCAAATAGGGCTCCCCCTTCCCTGAGAGCCTGCCAGGTGCTGCTTCCTCTGTCCATATACTTCAAACTTGAGATAGCTTCATTGTTTTGAATCAGAATTACATTTCCTTTGTGCCCTTTCATCACCCTATATTTACTATTTTCTTGTTACTATGGTTTCTGGAAATAAATTGGATTACAATTGTTTTGAAAATCTAATCTATATACAAACAAGTATTTCAGTGTTTAAATGGTACAGTGAATAGTTTAGCCATGGACTACCTCAGAGCTCATTAAAGTGCTCAGCATTGTTTTTGAGGTTAATCCCATCACAGTCCAGAGTATCTTGATTGCTAAATCAGTGGGAGTAGAAGAGTGGAGCTCTTGCTTACTTTCTTATGTTGGAATTTTGTTTCTTTTTCCAGCTAAAAATTCTATTTGCATGTAAAGTTTACTTAATTTTATAGATCTGTTTTTATGTGGAATAATGCTTGGCAATATATACAGTCACAAAATTCTCAAATGCTATTTATTTTCTTAAGCATTGATACTTTTGCCTCCACCCTCATGCATATGCATTCTCGTAGTTTAAGACCGTGTAGTAAGAAACTAGTATTTCCCACATATGATGTATTCTTCTTCAGTTTGTAGGCAGTGTTCAGGGAATGAAGCATTTCTTCAGTTCTTTTTATTCTCATCAATGTATGGCTGGCCCAATGTTTTATTTATAGCACCTTGTCCAGATGCTGCCCTGCATCTGTCGTCATGTGGGCACTATCAAGACACTCGTCACCCTGCTGTCTGGCCCCTGGCACAGTCTGAACTCTTCTGTCAGGTAGCAGTTCTCATCTCACAGTCAAGACACTGAGATACGGGAAGATTAAGGCACAAACCTAATTCCCTACATGTTATAGTGTCTGCATGTGTTTGAGACATCATGACTTCCTCCTCCTCACAAGAAAATTTCATGTAGAAAATAGATGGGGTAGATGTTTTATCTGTTTTACGTGAGACCATGACAAAGTAACTTAAGTAAAACTATATAGCAAATCAAAMCAAGAAGCAGAATTAGATTTCAGGTCTTTCTGCATCTAGTTGTGTGCTTGTCCATCTGCCTCTAGGTTGTATACCCCAAACACAGCACTTCATTGCTGAAGAGCTTTTGAGCATGGCTGATGCTTTGGATTTCAGTTGTCAGCTTAAGTGTCAAAGGATTCTGAACATCAGGTCTGAAGTGCTGGGAAGAGGAAAATGCCCTATGACTCCACCTAGAGAAGTTTTGCAATTTATGGCAGAGAGAAGATAAAAAGGTCAGGTCAAATGAGTGCAAATTACTAGAAACTAGAAATAAATTGTGAATGTCTGTGGATATACATGAAAATATATTCTCACTGAAACAAATTTATGCCAGATGTCGTAGACTTGTAAAGATTTGTTATCTTCTTGGTCTACAGAGGAGAAAACAACAGGTCAAAGCAGTTAATGTAATTCACTTGATGTCAGACTGGTGGTGGTATCTTGGTGAAAAGCTGAATCTGTGGTTAAAAAATTGTTTTCTAGTCCAGCTTCAAGTTGTAACAAACTTTACTGTTGCTTTTTGCCTTTTACAAAAGGCTTTCTCCTTTTACTTTATTAAAGCACTACCTCTAATTTGTTTTCAACTGTTATTTCCGCTGTATGGTACAGTTTTTGTATTAAGGCATAGCAAACAGTGTCAAAATAATGGATGCTTTGCTTCTACCTTGGCTTTCCAAACTTCTTGTTACAATTTTGTCAACTTTATGACATTTTGTTTGTTCTTATCCCCTCTTCTGTTTGCTTGGTGTGTTTTTCAGAATGTGTTTTCCAGCAACTCCTTATTATCCTTTTTTGATATTTAATGCGCTGTTGTTGGTAATTGAGGAAGTGTTTCATCCAAAAATCACTGCAGAACTTCCTTCCCACGCTGCTGCCAGAAGTGCTGCAGACTAGCTACTTAATTTGCACTGGCAAGATTTCAAAGGGAAGGTCAGCTGGCCAGGTTATCCCCCTGCGGGGCTTCTGTATGTCTTCCTTTTAAATGCCATTTTTCTTCTGTCTGTTCTACTTCTTCCCCTTACTTGCCCATTGGGAGGAAAATGGCTCCAGCTAAGCTGAATGGTGTGAATCCCTGCTTTAAGGTGGAACTCTCACAATTTAGCATGTATCACGAGAATAGTTTCAAGGTAGTTGAGACTATTTATGTAGGGGTTTTTAACATGTCGGAGAAAAGCAAATCTGGCAGAAAATCAGCATTATAAAGTTGGGTCAGAATAGCACAGGAGAAAGTGGCAATATTTGGCTGCAGGAATGGGGAACCAGACCACAATGCCAGAAAGGCATGTGAAATACAAATTCACAGAAGGATAATGAAAATGAAAATTCAGCAGCTGAGATCTATTCTGATTATGTGGTAGCTACACTGGGTGTTATGTGTTGCTGAGCTCCACTGCTGATGTAATTTAGTTCCTATAATACGAGCACAGCTTCAGTGCACTCCAGTTTGGTCAAATTTAATTGTGTATGTTTAAATTGCTAACAAGCTGAGGGTGTGTGAATGCAGCTAAAGGCACACAGGTCATCTGCTTACCCATAGGGAGAGCAGTTGTAATGTTTCCCAGCATTGGTGAGTTTTATCGAATTCCAAACTACCATAAAAGTAATTTTTAAAAAAAAAGCAATTGTGCTAGGAAGACTCCTTTGAGAAACAAATTGCATAACGAAGTTGTGTTTCTGGATTCCACTTATTAATATGGTTGATATATGGTTATATGTTTGATACAGATAAATACTGAGCAGTGTTTTCCTCTTTCAAGGATACAACCATACAAAGTGCACTTCACCATTGCTTTCTTGAACTGGGAGTGGGTTATTGGGTCATCAGGGGAAGCGTGAATGCCCCAAATTCTTCAGGGTTTGACTCTGAAAACTCAGTGAACTGAACAGTACAAATTCCAAAAAAAATGAATTACCCCGGTCGTTGAATTTGCAAGTTTCTTTGAATCTTAAAAACAGAAGCAATGTTGTCCTGTGAAGGCTGAAGCTATTAACTAGATGATACACATTTAGGTTTTGATATCCCTTCTCATTATTGCAGTCTYGGGGAGGGGAGAAGACCCCGGGCCAGCAGTGGATTTATCTGAGGGACATCCAACACAAACAATGCTGCCAAGAGTATTAGAGAAGCATTATGAGAAGATTTGGGATGAACTTGGAGTATTGATCTTGTGAGATCCTGCATTCCCTGGCTTCATAGTAATGTCATTATTTTCAGTCCTGAAACAAAGGGAATTTCTCTTCATGTAGGCTGGACTCAACCTTTAGCTGATTACTCAGCTGGACTATTAGTAAAGGAAGGGGAAAGACCCAGACCTTCAGTCCTTACAAAATTGGAAGAAACAAACATGAGAATCCCACTTACAATGTAGCACTTCTTAATGAGAGATACTCTTCCCATATTTTCCATTTCATAAAAAACAAACAAAAAAACAAAAATCTGCAGGCTGCATCTTGGTTTTTTGTAACTTGCAACTGTTGGACGGTTGTTTTGCTTTATCACTTAGCTGTATCACTGCAAGAAAAGTTGTAGAATTTGTTTACAAAACAGACTATTGAATTTAAGCTCTTTTTTTCTAGACTTAGTCATATCTTGTTTCTTTTAGTCTTCAAGAAAAACAAAAACTCAGTAACTTTTTTTCCAAAATTGAAAAAATGAAATATTTAATCAGAAATTCAGGACTTGGGTCAAGTCAGTTTTGTTCAAAACCCTAACTGCTGCTGATTTTGTGTAATAGAGCAGGAGATCTCTTAAATATTTTTTCTACATACAAACTTGGTGAATTCCTTTTTCTGATATCTTTATATACCAGTGCAGAGAGCTGGCTTGTTTCCTCCTCTTTACAGGTGGAAACGGGCAAATCTGACCTCCAGCAGTGTCACTCTCCTGTGCTAGGTGCTTGGGGCAGGCAGTCCTTGGCTTCCTGTCTGTGGCATCAGCCTTTCTTGCTGACCTCAGTGATGGGTTTAGTTTTGTCTTGAGAGAGTTTAAATCAGGTTGACAATGCTGTGAAGTTGAAATCAAACGTATGAATTCTTTGCTGGGCAGAAGCTCATCCAAAGAACGTGTGTGGTTAATTTGTGTTTTCGCACTGTACTTACACCCCAGGAAATGGGTTCTTAAATGTAAGAACCTGGTTCTGCTCATCATCTTATTTTAAAAGTCTCTTAGTTTTTGGTTTTTTCCCATCTTTTCTTTCTGTGGAAAAGAGAAAAATCTTCCTCTGTGGTGAAGATGACTTTTTTCCAATGCTRTACATGAAGGGAGTGAATTTTGTCTGAACTCCTAGCAGAAAGACTGTACCATCTGTTACTGGTCCTTACGTTCCTCCATCAGTGAATGATTACCTATATGAGGAAGAAAAAGGGGATGAAAACACCAAATCCAGTTACTTGGCCTGATAGGAAAGGACTTGGTGAAACAGAATCATGAGTAATTCCCCACTTAGGACATTCACAAGAAAGCTGAAATAGGCATTTTGGGGTACAATGAAGAAAAGCTTATCTAGGCTTATTAAATGTAGATTATAGCCTGTCAAGTTAAATGGCAATGTTGTAATTACCTTGTTTAGTTCCTTTTGTTAGTACTCAGGCTGCAATTAACATACTAGAGCAACCGTTGTTTCTTCTTGCATTCCTTTAGTCTTTCAACGGTCCATGTGAGAGTGGGGAAACTGTACAACGTATTTGCATCTCTTTGAAAAGAAGTTCTTTGAGCTAGTTTAAATTTTGGTTGATGTTTTTAATTTATCCGAATGGGATACTTCCCATATCTGTGCACATGTTGGTAATGCCAAGAAAAATGTAAACAGACACTACTTGTGATCATCAGTATGGTGAACACAAACATGTGGATAAATTCAGCTTTTAAGTAGGTGTGCACCGTTTCATTATAATTAGGTGATGACTCATGCAGATGTCACGAAGACAAGAGCTGTAAATGAGCTTTTCAGGACTACTTAATTTGTTTACTTTGTGTCAGATTTCTAAAGACACTTGGTTATACCTGCCCAGACAAAGGGTGCCCAGGCTGCATGCAGACCTCGACTTAGAAATTCTGCACGAGTCCGCTGGTGTATTTTCATAATGGCTATCTTTTTATTTTGAGCTTTTGTTCCTGAGTTTTTTATTTTTTACTAGGTAGATGTGTTCATTACGCAGTAAATCACTGCTTAATCTACACAGAATAGGATACTCTATATGATCCTAAAGTAAACAACAAATGCATTTATTTTTAAAACCTTTTATTTATAACCAGTAACTTTGACAGGGAGTCTTCAACCAGTCGTTGTTCACTGTTTCAAATGAGATGCTGGTGGGGTAGGTACAGTTTTGGAGAATACGTTCAGTTCAGCAAGTTTGATGGCAGAGTTGGGAAATGATCCTCCTTCGGTAGATCTGGAAAAATCTGCATTTTCTTCAGTCAGGAGCCATCTTTTCATTGACCTGGCTCTGTTACCTGTAGAGTTGTTTCCTAAACAGATGTCCAGCTAACACTGGAAAGGTGTCACAGTGTACTAAGCAGGTCTGATGTTTGGGAGCCGCATTTTGCCCTGGCGTATTAATCAGTGACAAAGTAGTTGCATTTATTTGCTGAAATGATCGTGGAGCTTCAGTAGCAACACCGCATTATTTTACTTGTTTTGAAATGAAATGACCCTTTGGAAGGGCATTTCTGTTGGTGTTTTAGGGACAAGACACATTATTGGCCCTTAATAGCGAATGGAAGTTTAAATTGGCGACTGGAAAGTCTTTTGCTTGAAGATTGCTTGAGTTTTCACTTTCGTTTCTTTTGATATATATTCCTCCTTGGTTACTTTTCAACGAGAATGGATTGTAAGGAAGGAGTAAGGATTACACTTTAAGTGTATTTTAACAACGCATCTATTTTATGTATGAAAATTCTGTTAACTTCAGGAAAGATATATTATTAAATTGTCTAGACACTCTGCTCTTAGAGAGTTCAAATTTTAAGTACTCCTTTCCTTCTCCAGCTCCTCGATAATGGAAATAAAATGAAGTATCAACTTATTTTTAGTTACTGGATTTAAGAATGGGACTTCAGCTGTAATAGGAACTACAGCTAGCTGTGTCGTATCCAGCCTGCCCTAATAGATTTGAGAAGAAAGCGTTGCCAGCTGGAACGTGCGTGAGTGTTATCTGCATGTGTGTTGTAACAGATGTTGAGCAGAGACTACTTGTCAAAGGTACCTTGTAGTAACTTTTAAAGATGCTTGTTTGTTTCAGTACGTTTTTCTTGCATCACTAATTTTTTCCATAAAGTCAACCACAAACTGCATTATTGGGGACTCCAGCTGAAACTTGTGGTGAATAGGAAATAGATTAAACACAGGTTTTCCCTTTTCTCTGGTTGCCAACAGTGATGTCAGTAGTTTTAATGATCCTTACCTCAGCTTGCTGCAGTCCTAGCACTCTCTATTAAAACACTTGTCTTCTGCACTCTTTTTATATGTTGTTAAGGAAATGCTGATGGCTGTTGATAAGAAACAATGAGGTATCCAGCTGATGCCTTCAATTCTGAATAAGGTAGTTCCGCCTTGAAACATACTGTAATAGTTCACTGAGGAGAGAGGAGATTCAGATTGTTTTGTCAAAAACTTAAGAAATATTCTTTTAAGTCCAGCAAAGAGCATTTGTATGCTAAAATTGAGGATGGGGCTTTTGGCTGTAAGTTATGCACAAACAAGAATTCCCTGGATTCAAGGCCTTACAGGTTGACTGTATTTCCAGTGACTTTGGAGGAGCAGCTTTGCTCTCAGAATGGCTGTTTTCTAGGCATCTTTGTGCATTCAGACAGAACAGGCACCGCTGTCCTGTAATAGTAGCACGGGTTGTCATTCGCAGTTACAGAATTTTTGTTTTGTGCAAAGAGATTTGTCAGAGGAATTGGGGATGTGAAAACAAATAATTGCAATCAGTAATTTCAGATGGTCCATAGCAAAAAGTCTTAAATTTTTTTTCCTTCACAAAATTAGAAGAAAACAAAAGCTACCGATACATTTTTATCAAAGGGTGACAGATAGATTTCCATGTTGTACTGCTGAAGATCCTGGAGGTGTAATTACAAGCTTGAAACTGCTCCGTGCCCCTGTGTCCTGTCATACCTGCAGCTGAAGTTTGTATGAAATGCAGCCTGTACCAGTTCGTGTTCTACATGATTTTGGCTCTTCATCCCAAGTCTCAAACTCTTGGATGTTTCAGCCTGCTGTGTTTTTTCACTCTTTTTACACATGCACAGGACTTCAGTATGTGGGCGTCTGGGTTTCTGTAACTGTGGGTTTCCTCAGTATTATTTTCATAGTGAATTCCTCTAGGAAGTGTTTTGTTTTTATAAATAGACTTGTTACTCTTTCTTCCTTTGCTCTTCTGACTTCTGAATCCAGGAATGAATGCCCGCTAGTAGCAGTTGCGATGACTTCTTGGCCATATTGGTTGAATTGGTGAGGAATTGACGGTTGGACTTGATGAGCTTAGAGGTCTTTTCCAACCTTAATGATTCTATGATTCTATGAATTGGATTGGACAGGCCATTTTGTTCAATACATGATGTATTTGAGTTTTGACCTGAATACTAGTGAAGAGGCATAATACTTGGCCCTGATACTGCAAATTATTATTTATGTACTTAAAATCTYTTAGCAGAATAAGGTCTAGCGATGTAGAAAAGCTGTTAGGTGCTTTCCTTCTGCTTGCCCTGTACGTGCAGGGCAGGTCGGGCTGTGGGGCCGTGCTGGTGGGCACCCAATTGTTCCTCTGGCCCTGCTGGATGGGAGCCGGGTGTGAAACACCCGCCTCAGATTTGTAGCACGCAAATCACGTACACTTTCCTCCTCCATTTAAATGAAGCCATTTCTCCTTTGTCGCTCGTCTTTATTAATAAAGTATGGCATTACTGGCTAATTTTAGGTCGAACATAGTTGAAAGCTGCAGAGCAATGTGATGCTGTATATAGATATTTGGGTAGGCACATTCCAGTAGATCGCAATGTGAGTGCAGAAGAAAGTTGAAAGTAAATAAGAGATCTGTGAGATAATTCTCCAGGGAGTTTTCACAGCATACCACACATCATTTGCAGGGATAGGCTTTCCTTTCACTTGAAGGACCACACAAAGTAAATTCTGTTTCTTGAGCAATTAAAGAATATAGGACAGGACGTCTTTTCAGTTTTTTTACTTTAGCGTGTCTATGGGAAGCCTTTATTTGTACTGAGGAAAATGCACTGTTTACCTATCTTTTCAGGAGCATAGTTAATATTGAATATAGAAATAGACACACTTTTACATAAAATCTAAGTCTTGCTTCATCAGATTTTAGGCGAAACTCCTGAAACGTAAATGATGGTAGTCCTGTAAGCCCAGTTAAAACAAAAATAGTATTCATTTCACTGGTGCGTTGTTCACTCCCCAGTGGGTATGGCTGCATGCGACTGTAGCGCGAAGAGAGGAGGACGGGGCTGTGGTCTGTGGTGGCTTGGGGATCGCATGCTTGCATGGCCGCCCCGCGGGCAGCAGGGCTGACACCGGCGTCTGGCGGGAGGTGCGCGCTGGGCGTGCGTGTGGCCAGCCATTGCGGCAGGCCGTGGGTGCAGCGGGGAGGCACCCCATGGCGCCCCAGCATGCGACCTCAACCCTGCATCCTCCAGCAGGGACACCGCTCCCCGCTGGGGGCCGAAGCATCCGCCACGGGATTGCTGGCAGGACACGAGGCAGATTGGCACCGAGCGCGCCCCACTGTGCACTACGTCGCTCCTGATCAGAGCCCTTGTACTGATGACCTGCCTGTGTAAAATCAACTGAAAAGCAGAGTTGAGAGGACTTGTTGACAGAGACAGTTGCACTATTTGCTAGATCAGGGAGGCTGGAGCCAAGAGATGAGGAGGACTGGTGGGACAGGGTCAAAGGCAGCTTCTGACATTCATTCCCCAGTATACCTGTGCTGTGCATTATTAGGGTTGCAGGGCCTTGTTATTCACCCAGTCCTCTCTCGGAGAGAGAAGCAGAACGTAGATAAATGTATGGACTTTCTGGATACAATTTTTTTTGTAACCTGTATGTCAATAGGGAATGGTAATGCTGCACCCCTAATGCTCCATTTCTTGGTCATCCTTCTCATGCAAGCTGTGGCATTTGCAGGTGGCCAGGAAGCCCTACAAGGAGGCCTGATATCTAATGAATCTTTCTTGTAGTGGGTAAAAATGCCAACAGCAGGCTAATGGTTTGAGCTTTTCTTTCTCTTGTCACAGGAGCTTGTCAGAGTTAATCAGTGTGGACACTTAAATTGTTTCTGCTTAGGTGAATCTCATGCAAGTTTTAAATGTATTTCTGACTGCTTTGAATTTTATTGCCAACATCTGTTTTAAATGCTTTTGGGATTCAGATGCTTGAGTACAGTTCAACTGTGTATGCCATAATTTTTCAAGGTGCTAACATTTTCAGTTTGGATGATAACTCTTTTAAAGGGGGGGTGAGGAGGGAAGGAGGGGGAGGGAAATAATTACAGAAAAGCTTTTAAAGTGCCCATGGTGCTAATTTTCTTTCTCTTTCAATTTCAGAATGATGACCTATACAACCTCAGCAAATCCTTCTTTTAACTCATGGGTATCAAGACTATAAATGTTTCATGCTATCACAACTAGGACCTCACCTCCTCCTCCTCCTCCTCTTCCTCTGTAAATGGGTACGATGCATCCAGTTCAGTTTGTTTACTTTACACAAACCTCAGGAGTTAGTTGACTGAGCTGCACATCCTGTGTTGTGCCAAGCAGAAGCACTGTGACACCTGGACAATGAGTCTCTCTTACTTCATCCTCTACCATAAGGACTTAGCTGGCCACAATGAACTGATGTGCCCACCACTATGTCATGGTGAGAATGGGTATTTTACTAGCACATTTACACAATTTCATTTGCTGCTGAAAACCTGTATGACAAATCATCATTGTAAATTATTACATACAAAACTTAATGTTGGTTGAAGAGTATTAAATATTTAACATAGGTTTTGATTTATACATGTACTTTTTTAATTAAAATGTAACTTTTCCTACAGCACATCTTTTTTGATGTGGAACTGAGGTATACTATATTCTGTTGTAAACAGAGTGGGAAACCTGCTTAAAACAAGGCTTCTAAGAATAGAGTAGGGTACTATTCTTGTTTTAAGATTGTAATTCAGAAAATAATATAATATGAGTCATTGGTCCCTGGGCCTTGATTGTACAGTCATATTTACTGATACTATCAGTTGTAAGATAACCCTGATGTTGAGTTGAGTTCTTTCCAAAAGAAAAATAATTTTGTACTCCTTGTAAAATAATAGTCTGTATTAACTACAATGAAGACAAACATTACTGTACATGGCATTTACAAGTGTCAACTTGAATTCATCAATTGCACAGGAACTGATAAAAAAAATCAGAAAAAAGAAATCAGAGTCTTCCATTGTATATATTGTAAAGAAAAAAAAAAAAACAAACCAACAGAAAACCACAAAACAAAATAAAAACAAAAAAGGGTGAACTTTTCAAATTGACTCTTTCCCTGGAATGAAAATGTGGGTGTTTGTAAATTCTGGAAATCTCTTTCTATATGTAATAAACTAGATACTGTTTTATCTGCTGTAGTGTTTTTTGGGGTTTTTTGTTTTCTTGGTAAGCTGTCTCAAATATCTCAAACTGTCCCACCAGGTTTCTTTGATGTTTCCATTGTGTGTAATTGAGAGTGGCTGTGGATCACCATAGCTTAAGAATAAAGTCAAGTGTGATTAGGTGTAGTAGGGAGTATGCCTCCTTGAATTATTTCACTAAAGCTCTTGTTTCAGTTTTCTGGAGAATCTTCAGGATACAGCCCTCCTTCCACTTAAGTCAGTGGAAGAGTTCACAGCAAGTGAAATCACTGGAAGCCATAGCAAGACTTCAGCATAAAATTTAAAAAGGACAGCCCAGATGATTGTCTGGAAATCATTGCAAGAGGAAAGATGAGGAAGAATTCTTCTGCAACTCTCCTGTCCTCCACTCTGGTTCTATGCAGATAGAAATTCTTTTGTGCATAGCATTTGCAGAGCCTTAATTCTTTTTGGGACTGGAAAAATATTGAGATCATGGATTTCCAAGTAAAATGTTGTTGAAGTGATAATTGAACTTGAAGCCATGTCAGGTCCCTGTTGGTCCCTCCTCCTGCTTCTGCGAAGCAACTCCGTGGACCAGATTCAACAGGATTCTTGTTATCAGGAAAAGGCGGGCTCTCAAAGCACCAGCTCTCCCTGCAGGAAGGCTGTTAAACCCTCAGAGAAGGGGTTTCTTTCCCCTGAGATGTTTACGATGTCTGGGGTTAGGCTGTGGTTAATGCAATGTCCTCTTCGGACTGCAGTATAGATGAAGGGGCCATTGCACAGCTGTTTTTCACCTCTCCTTTTGCTGGAGGCTTACCATTCTCTTAGATCTGCTGGTATTATTGCACATATATAACCACTTTGACCCTGTCAAGTCAAAGTATTCACTTAAGAAAGGACTTGCAGCTTACTTAAATCATTCCAGATCACTGGGAACAATTGCATGAGTGGTGAGGCTAGCAGATTTGAGGATGATGTTGCATGGTGAGGCTGCAGCCCGAGAAGGACCTGCGACTGCCCAGGGTGCTGCCTTTGGAAATCTTGGCCTTTGCTGACAGAACAGTCTCCTCCCAAAGAGGCTGATACCAATCAGTAAAAGACACGAGGCTTTGCTTCTTTTTTATGTAGGAAGAGGCAAGTTGATCCACAGTAGCTTGCCTATTACTTTTGATGAGCATTGGTGTGTATTTTTCCAAAGAACCAGTAATATCTAAGAAGGCAGCACTTGCTTTAAAAAGAAAGCCACGTGCATTAGACCAGTATTTAAATTTGTAAGTTACCCATTTTCATTTTCTCTTAAGATCCTCCTCCTTATTTTAATGGGGTTTAGTTGCAATGAAAACTTGCATATGTTCTGAAGTAAAAACATAAAAACAACTCACTCCCAACCCCTTTGCCCACAGCCTTCTCCAGCTTAATGAATTAACATAAATGTTCACTGTGTTGATTTGGTTGCTAAATATTAGCCCGTGTTGATGTTGAAGTGCCTTGGATAGAACAGTATTTTTTGGCCATTGTGCTTTGCATTCTTTCAGATAATTTGTATGCTCTAGCAATTACTGAAATAATAGGTTTTTAGGTACTGGAAGCTACTGTTAAGTTTTAAAAGGCATTATTGAGTACATTTAATCCCGGTAGAAGTATTTCACAGTGATACATCTATAAGCAAATAAAATACAAATTTTAAAAAATTGTAGGAATTGGCAATGGTCATTACGGAAGGGAATGGTGGGGGGAGGATAGTGCTAATCTGGTGGGTTTCCATTCATGTTAATCGTAACGTATGGCCAGAGAAACAGCTTGTTAATGATGTTAACGTGCATTGTTTTTATGCTAATCGTTATTTTTTTCCTAGTAAAATTAAAAATGCGTGTTTAGCAAATGTTTTAAAAAGGCTTTTGAAGCAAAATGCATTCATAGCCAAACCTGAAACTCTTGATTCTTTTCTTGCATAGATTTTTATTCTTATAAATTGCAAACTTTAATAAATAGACCATTATGAACTGAACCCTTTTAAATTGAAGCATAAATGCCTCAAATATATGGTACTATACTATCTTATCCTTTTATGAATTCTTTTGTTCTGTCCGCCACAGAACAGATTATAATTTCTTTAAGTTTGAAAATGAACAAATGGGATCAGTCCTATATCAGCTAGTAAAACTCGGATGCCCAGGAGTTTATTCTGCTTTGAATTTTTTTCAAGTGGAAGTTTCTGGTTATTATTTGAGTTCCTTTCTGGCTCCATTACTGGGACAGCTTCAGTTTTCAAAAACTCTGTACTGAATGCATTTATTAGTGCTATTGGTTGAAAATGAATGGGGTTGGAAAAACCATTTGAAGCAGTCTCCAGGAGCACAAGCAACACTTACACACTTGGGTTTTTGCAAGGGTTGATGTGTTCAAGCTCAATTTGATGCTGTGTTGGCATGTATGTTGTGGAACTCTAAATAAATTTTCATCCTTCTAGTCTTTGATATTAACCTCTTTAATTAGTACTTAAAATGTCATATGTCTCCTATGGTGTTTATTAATTTTTTTCCCAGCAAAAGTACAAATTCAGAAAACAAAAAGGAAACTCAGGCCACATTTATAAGCATATTCTAGTACTGAAGCCTTACTCTGCATATTTAAGAACTAACCATCCGTGTCCATCTTGCTACCAGCTGACTTTTAGCTGAAGCTATTATTCATGCCCTCTGTTACACTCAAGGGCTGTGTAATGAGTAGTATGTGCTTAAATGGGTCCTATCAACTTAGCGTGTGCCATTATTTCAGTTATATAACTCTACTTTGCAGCAACAGATTAATGCAGCAATATGAACAGCCTTCACATTTGCTTTTGAAATGATTAGCTGAAGCTAGTACTTGGTAGCAGCTTAAGTACAGCATGTCAACTGTTAATTGAATCAATCTGGATAGATGTTTGAGTGCTTGGTTCTGCAACTTAATTCACCTAAGCTAGCTTAGTTTAAAGAAGCAATACTGAAAATAATGAAGTTAGGGCAAATCTTTTGCCCATCTCTTGTGTGACCTCCAACCCATCATTGGGTGCAGCTTGATGGTTTTTTGTTTTTTGTTTTTTTCCAGCCTGCAGGCCTTGAGGCTAGTTCACTGGTGTAAAGTGACGGTGTTCACCCTTGTCCAGTTCACCTTGTATTTACCTGCTTATTAGTAATTTCATTAAGCTGTGACTTTGAAGATACTATAAATAAGTTGTTTGTGGACTTAGCAGATCCCCGTATGAAATTCTTCAGGCTGTAGGATGGAGAATGGAAAAGAGTGGAAGTGGAAAAAAATTCAGGACTTTCAGTTTGTAGAAAAGCTCTTTCTTTTTTGTCTTTGTACCTCTAAGGTGATACTATTCTCAAAAAAGATGAAATGAAGAATCTGAGATGGAGACGACCGTGATCTGTCATACTCGCTTCTTTCCAAATGTATGTTCTGAAAGAACACTTATATGTAAGAGCAAAAGATGGAGGCTAATCAATGACTACTTGAGAAAGCAGGTGTTTTTCTAACTTCTGTATTTAAATACTTTCAGGTTGGAAGTTTTGTATTCTACATTTGGACTAGCAGTAACAGGATAATCAAACGTTAGCGTATGCCTGCAATGGGCAGGCTCAGATGTTACAGAAAACAACCCAAGAACTCTGCATCTGTACTGTAAGACAGAGTAAAGCCGGGTGCGAGGCCTCTCGGAGGGAGGGAGGGAGGGGGAACTTGAACACCTTGTGCCTTGCAAAGCTCACTGGGAACATGTTTTCTGTAACAGGTTCTGTGCCATTCTGAACTCCTGATCTGAATTGGTAGGTGGTTTGAAAATTGGTACTTTGCATTACCCAAGGGCCATGGAAAAGTAACTGCTGGGAAATCCCCCTAACACTGCACAACCTATAGAAAGGCTCTATTTGGTGGCTATCCCTCTGGCTGCAAGGATCCCCAAAACTCCCATTTCTGCTGTATTAGGATACTTGACAGTTATATTTGGAGATGGACAGTAAGAGAATAAAACAAAACCTATATGCCTTCTGTAGATTAAACCAATTGAATACATCTCAGAGAAATCAAGTTATCTGTAGGCAGATAAACTATATTGAATCAGAACAACAGGAAGAGGAGTTATTCTGTGTCTTGAAAAAAATGGTTATGCTTTTTCAACTACTGTTAGGCCCTGCTTCTATCTATAGAAATCGAAGCACTGACTGTTTAGAGGAAAGAGACCTGACTGGAGAACTCGCCTACTATGTTTGTTAGAGGGTAGAGTGTTGCAAGGAAAAACCATTAAAGCAGCAGTGCTGCTACAGAATTGATAAAAAATGAGAAATACCAGATAATGTCTTTTATATTTTTGCCAGTAATTTTTGAAAAGTTCTGCCTTACAGGTCTGTTCCTGTCTGACTACCCAGAGGCTTGTGGCATTACAGTATATTGTATGCAGCAGTCACAATCTCTGCCTTTCTTTTATACTTTTATTTTTTAATTTCAAAATCAGTCTGGCACGGTTTGGCTGTTCGTTGTCATGATTGAACCTTCCTGGTATGGAAGCAGGGCTGAAAGTCCCTCCTGCTGTGCATAGCCGTGCTGTACAGGGCCGGGGGGGATCTTTCTGGGGGGCCCTCCTGTTCAACTAGGAAGTGATAGCTCCTGTCTCTCGTTCTCTTGTTTGTTTGGGGTTTTTTGTTTGAGTAACTAATTATTAATTAGACTGAATAAAATGTCAGTTATGCCATGAATTATTTATTGTCAATAAAATACAATAAAGTTGAAATGTCAGGGCTTTTCTCCTCGGTTTATTGTGGACAGTGGTACTGCCCTGTTAGGTTTCCTCACCACAGTGGTAGTGCTCTGTTTTTCCACTTTTTTGAATATTAACTGAAAGAAGAAATGATAATTATAACTATTTATCAATTTACTGTTTCACCTTCAGCTGGTGAATTTAGAACAGCATTTTATTTTTCTTTAAAGTGTTGTTTGGAAATTTGATTAAGGCAGGAGTTTGAGAACAACAACAAAATTTCTCACATATCCTGATTCTCTCTGCAGTCAGCTGAGTTGGGTGCAAGGCAAACCTGTCATTGTTTTTTTCCTCAGGCCGTATCTTCTGAAATCAACAACAGGTGGTTGGCTTTTGTTTTTAAAAGGCTGATGGAAATAAGGTGAGTGTCCAGTTCCTGTGGTCGCAGTCTCAATCCAAAACATAGATTGAGCCCATGAAAGGCCA
The DNA here is from genome assembly GCA_035582835.1 of Phoebastria nigripes. NCBI lineage: Eukaryota > Metazoa > Chordata > Aves > Procellariiformes > Diomedeidae > Phoebastria > Phoebastria nigripes. Next base: position 1,143,390 of record JAYKAV010000444.1, on the reverse strand, counting down.
AAAAGTGGTTATTTGTCCTTTAAATACAGATATGACTAACTTCAGAGAAAAAAGGGTGTTGTCTAACAACCTTTAGCTACTCCTGTGGTTTCAGTAACTCGAATTTGATTATCTTTTCTCCAGAGCAGCCTGAAGGCCCTGTGCACTGAATATGCATGCTTTTACCTCCTCAGAGGAGGCAGTCATTGCTGTCCTGCCCAGCCTGCCATTTTACCACAACATCTGGCTTTCCTCAGCTGCATGGCAGAGTAATTTAGCTCATACTGTCAGTGTGCCTTTATCAGTAGCATGTCTTGTATTAATTTCAGCTTCTTCACAGTGTGTCTGTGACAGCCGTAATGCAGCCTGCTGATGGAGTTCTTGCCAGCTTCCCTTAGTCATGCAGTCCATCTCCTTCATCCACACCATCGGTGCCACCTTAACAGTATCCCACAGGAAAAGGTAAGCTGAAATTTTCTTTCCTAAATCTGCCAGGACACAATTTGCCTGGGCTTCTTCCTTGTCAGGCTTTCTCTGTGTGAAGTGGCCTGGTAATCTGTTGGCTCATCACCAGTCTCCCAGTCATGTGGCTAATCCTGAGGGTTGTCATCTGAGGTGAAAGCTAAGGAGAAGGGTCTGAACATGACACATGTATGTGAAAGATGAAGAGACTTTTGCCTGCTGTGCTATTTTTAAAATTAGAGCTAACAATGAGACATGAGTGAGCTGCTTGTTCTTACCTCTTCCAAAACATTGTACGAATATGGATAAATCATTTAATATTATTGCCTTAGTTTTGTGTATGCAAAATGAAAATGATTTTTACCTTCTTGTTAGGAAGATTAAGTAAAGAATAAGAAGTACTCGACTGCTGCAGTCTTGGGCAACACAGAGATGCTTGTAAAGAAAATACGTAAACTTTGTTGTTGCAGAACAGTAGTACTATCCAGCCCTTCTTATCTCTCCAGATTTCAGCATCCACTTCAATGCTTCCTCTGTTCTTTTTAATATCATCTTGCTCAGTCAGAAAACTTGGTTGCTGGAAGGTTTCATTCTGTGTTTAGTCCAGCAGTCCCTTCCACTCTTGAGTTTCATTTAACTGTTGCACAGTCAAGGTGTTCTCACCAGAAGATAAGCGTTTTAAGCCAGGTCTGCAGTTCTCAAAAAACCTTCTTTGTAATCTATTAATGGAAGTCGCATTTGACCCTGACTCAGGAGACCACTGCTATTCAGGAAGACCAGTGCAATGCCTGCTGAAGATTCATTAAAGTGATCTTTCCTAAACAAAGCCTATAAACTAAATACAGAAGCTTAAAGCAAGTATATCCTTAAACTGAGAATGGCTCTATACACATATATAAGTGCTTTGGGGTGTCTGTGTGTGTTTTTCCAGCAGTTTCATTGTGAGAGCTAGGAGCTCTATGAAATGAAGATCTTCACATCTTCCTTGAAGATATGATGCTCTTCTGCACTAATGTCTTGACTTTGTGCCCTGTCAAAACAGAAGCCTCTTTTAGTCATAGTGAGCTAGTTTTCCTCCTCTTAACACCTCTTCCCAGAAGCTTCAAGGAGGGAGCTTCTTATTGTTGAGCTCCTCATCTCTTCATCTTACTGGTGAGCTTCTCATGCCTTCCTGAAACTACTTTCTTTGCTTTCCTCTTTTCTGTGAAGCACTTTTAGCACCTGAATGTTCTTTGGCCGCTGTATGCTGACTTTGGGGACAGTGCTGGCTTAGTGAAACCTTACCCTCTACACAGTTGCTGCTACTGCACTACCACACATGCCAGCAAAACTTTCTGGAGACGTACTGTGAGCAGTATCACTGAATTGACTTGGACTTAAATGACCCAAGAATAGGGGAAAGTGTGAAATCCTTGACTTGAAATTGCCACTGAAGGCAGTGGATCCTGAAACTACAGCCTCTCCAATTTTACTGTGAGTAGATGGACTTTAACATTAAATTTTTTTGAGAAATAAGACTGGTTTTCCACATTAGAATTATTTTGGTTTTAAAAGGCTCTGTCCTCTCTGGTATGTTCGGCTGGAAATGATGGCCTGATGGAATACTGGGTGGTTTTACCCAATTGAGTAATTTTGTTCCTGACTAGATATGTGGAATGATTTCACTTGAAGTAAGACCTCCAAAATAAAAAGTGAGCTCACTTTTTTTTTTTAAGACCATCATTTAATAAATACAATTTAAAACAAATTTAAAACATGATTACACAGGTAACAACACTACTCAAAAGGCAGAACCTTGCAGCATGAGACATAGCAACCTATTAAACTTATTCTGGCTTTAGAAGAAGAGAAGCAAGAAACTAGAAGACTAACAGCTCAGAGAACATGCTACTTACTTTTTGATGGGATCCAAAATGGAATTAGTGTTCGGATCAGAGCCTCTTTCGCACAATGTGTTTGTTAGACACCTTGCTAGCTGGCAGTGCAGTGAAATTGTTTCCTAATGAAACTTCCATCACTGTAAAATAATCGCATATCCTTGCTAAGCAAATAACAGTCATAACTGTGATGTGGGTTTGTCAGTCCATTTTCTTAACAGTGTTGTTATTTGAGCAGGATATTTGTCACATGTAACAGTAATGTAAATTGATGCCAAATAGATTAGATCTTTTAAGGAGAGCTGTGATGAACATCTCTATGAATTTAATGGCTTTTTGGGGTGTTTTTTGTTTGTTTGCTTGGAGGTTTTTTTGCTGCTTATTACGTCTCTGTGCGTGCAGAGTAGAAACCACTTTCAGAAGCTTGTCAGTGAAGAATCAATGATTGATTGCATCACAATAGACATTCAGATAGGTGCTCTCTAATAAATTCATGTTTGATCTTTGTGTAGACACTTCAAGTGTCGCTTTCCAGCAATCAGCAGCTCTTCTAGCTCCAGTGATCGCCAGAAGTAATTTTGGGAAATTACAGGAAGTACATGCTTAGTCTGAAAATAGTTAAGGCCAATTCTTAAAAAGAGGAGTTAAGCCATCAATGACTTACAATTCGCATAGATAACTGTCATTTTATTATAATACTTCCCTAAAAAATATTTCAATAGCTATAATGAGAAGGAAACAAGAAATGAAACTCAAAGGAAATAAATTACAAGTCCAATGTGCTCAAATTCTCCCTTTGTCATCTTTGCACATTTTGTTGTTTTCAGTATTTCTGCATATTCTTTTTCGAAGCAAAATTTACCCAGCAAGCAAGAGTCAGATTTCTCATGCCTATCATTTGCATTCCTTGGTTTCTTCTCTGTTGTTTTCTAAGGTGGACAAAGATAAATTTAGATAGACTTTCTTCGATTTAACAGCCTTAGTGTTCTAGTCTAATTCCACCTTTAGTATACCTATTTGGTGCTATTGCAGTACTGCAACACTGTCTCTCTAAGTGTAACACTGTATACATTTTCATTTATTATGAAGGAAAATAATTAAAAAACAAAATTGTGAGAACTCTTAAGGCTCAGCCTTCAGAAACAGGTTTTACCTCCTGTGCTCCTTCACAGGAAATGAAAGGTCAGGAGAGTTAAAACAGGAGTGCTGATTTTGCTGCAGTAAAATACAATGCTTCCATGTGATCATAATTTTAAATTACTTCTCCAACTTTGTCACTGCCAAAATTAATCAGGGTAATGTATGGCAGAGTGAACTGAAATACACAAACATGGTAAGGTATCCGGCTTCTTCAGACAGGAAAACAAAGTGTTTATTTCTGAGAGGGAGCTGAATTAACAGAAGATAATTCTCTACCATACAAAGTAGTCCATAAGATATTAGTGTGTTGTTTTGTGTTGTGTTTTGTTTAAAAAGTGAGGCTTAAAATGAGGCTGCTTAAAGGAAGAGGGAGTTCAGTGTCATAAGGATTCTTTGTTTGGGGGCAAGGGGAAAAAATCATGGTTCCCTGCCAGTTTTTTTATATGATAATGGGAACCGTACACACGTTGGTGTGGGAGTATGCTGTGCACAGGCTTCCATAAACCAACGTCGTGAGGCACACAGCAAATAAAGACTTTCCAGATTATAATTATTGTTTAGCTGATCCCCTGTTTTAGAGCCAGTTTAGAGAGTGGAGAATAGAGGTAACCCTTCCTCACACCAGCAAAATTTGAAGGAGCTGAAAGCTAGGCGGTAGGCTCAAGCTTGGACATGTGTTTATGCAGGGAAGCAGTGGGTTAAAAAATGTAGCCAATGAAGATTGGAAAAAGCCTAACAAAATCCACAGTTGTGATCTTTGCCCATGGAAATGGCATGATCAAAGTGGAGCTTGGATGCTGAACTTAACCCCGCTTACACCAGAGGGATGATCCTCTCCTGACTGGCCTTATCTGATCTCCCCTCAGCAGAAGTGACCTCAGGACCAAGGTGCACCACGTCATCAGAGGGCTCAGCCAGCTGTCACTGCTGTCTGTGACCGTGCCACTGGCCCTCCCCATGGAACATGCGTGCTTGCAAGGGTGACGTGATGGGTCTGCTGCCCAGGCAGTGGCTGCACCCAACCCTGCTCTAGTGGGAAACCATCTGAGTGCTATTAATCACTCATCCCTGATGCATGGAGTTAGGGGCCACTGTTCAGGTGTATAGTGGTAACGTACCTGAATAAAACAAATGGGAATTTGGCTGCAAGCTTCTGAATGCCTGCCTTGGTTGCAGTAGCAGGCAGAACATGTCATGACTAAGTAAATTCCTGCAGCCCACACAGTCAAAGTGGTCCTTTTTCGGTTTTATAATTTATGAATATGTTGCTGGGAATAAACATAGGGCTTGTGTGCTCCAGGCAGTGTTTAAAGCTCTATCTTCCTCTTGTTTCACTGCATAACAAAATCCCCATCACAGATGGTAGCCAGGCCAGAGACAAAGCTTATAATGAATTGATGTTAATATTTTTTTTAACATGTACAGTTAGATTTCTTTGTAAACATCTCTTTGTTCGTACCTTCTTATGTATAGACTATCCCCACGTCCTCTGCACCTGCGTGGAAAATCTGCCGCTGTGACGTGACCTACATTTTAAAACAAAAACTGAACCCAAGAGGTTTTCAGCTGTAGGCTTACATTTTCACTGGAACTGAACTTTCCCAAAAGTACATTGGCCTTGATCAGGGTCTTGGAACGGGTGAGCTGAGAAGGGAATTCTTGCAACTCAACCCTGACTTTCAGATCCAGCTAGCGTAATTATAGTTTAGCTACTGGCCAGTAGTACTGCTCTGGATAGCATCAAAGCATTCTTGTAAAACATTTTGAACTAGTCCCAGTGACCACTTCTGTGGTCATATATAGTAACTTCTGAGCACATACTCAACTGTGCTCTTATTCATATGAGCTCATATTCAACAATTCTATACAAGCTCGAGAAGCGGGCCCGTGTGAACCTCGTGAGGTTCAACAAGGCCAAGTGCAGGGTCCTGCACCTGGGTCGGCGCAACCCCCAGTATCAATACAGGCTGGGGGATGAAGGGATTGAGAGCAGCCCTGCCGAGAAGGACTTGGGGGTACTGGGGGATGAAAAGCTGGACATGAGCCAGCAATGTGCGCTCGCAGCCCAGGCGGCCAACCGTACCCTGGGCTGCATCAAAAGAAACGTGGCCAGCAGGTTGAGGGAGGGGATTCTGCCCCTCTACTCTGCTCTGGTGAGACCCCACCTGGAGTACTGCGTCCAGCTCTGGAGCCCTCAGCACAAGAAAGACATGGACCTGTTAGAGCAGGTCCAGAGGAGGGCCATGAAAATGATCAAAGGGATGGAACACCTCTCCTATGAAGAAAGGCTGAGAGAGTTGGGGTTGTTCAGCCTGGAGAAGAGAAGGCTTCGGGGAGACCTTCTTGCAGCCTTTCAGTACTTAAAGGGGGCTTATAAGAAAGATGGGGACAAACTTTTTAGGAGGGCCTGTTGCGACAGGACAAGGGGGAATGGTTTTAAACTAAAAGAGGTAGATTTAGACTAGATATAAGGAAGAAATTTTTTACGCTGAGGGTGGTGAAACACTGGCACAGGTTGCCCAGAGAGGTGGTAGATGCCCCATCCCTGGAAACATTCAAGGTCAGGTTGGACGGGGCTCTGAGCAACCTGATCTAGTTGAAGATGTCCCTGCCCATGGCAGGGGGGTTGGACTAGATGACCTTTAAAGGTCCCTTCCAACCCGAGCTATTCTATGATTCTATGATTCTAACTGTGCCTTGTCCAAAGAGTTATGCAGTTTCTACATACAGACACCAGCACAGATCCGTGTGAATTACCTATCTACCAAAAAGCTCAGTTGTAAAGACCGGATAATTTGACTACCCGGGCATTGTGGCATCCATTGCATAACTGTACTTCAAACGCTGTCTGGAGTCTGTGGCAGCTTCCCAGGCGGGATCTATCATATCGGCTAATGCATCCAGAATAGGCTGTGTCAAAAGCTTTAGCAATTCAATGCCTACAGAAATGTAATTTGACTTTAATCAATTTTATTGTTAGAGTAAAAGAGGAAAAGGTAGATAAAAGCTTTAAGAGTACAGAAAGGAAAAATTTAATTTGTAGGAAGCTAATTAATTTGTTTTTAAGATGCATTTTTTCAGTCCTTTGGTGGAGTGCAGCTTGTTTAAAGAAACGGACTTGCTGGAAGGGAAAGACAGCGTCCATAGCAGTGTTGTTTCTCTATGCAGAGGTTAATGTAAATTATTTGTATTTATTTTCTTCTTTCTCTAAGGACCTAAACTACAATAAGGTTATTCAAAAGAAAATAAAAGGAAGGAAAAAGGGAATTAGGTGGAACTGTAGAAAAGGAAAGAGGAAATGGGAAAAGCATCAGAGTGACTGTCTAACAAAGTGTGTGTGTGTATATGAATGTATGTATGTAAAACCAACAAATGCTCCAACAGCACTGACTGCAAGCTAACCAAAAGTCACAAATCACCCTTGAAAACTCAGTTCTATTTTTATCCCACAACAGCCTTAATATCTGTATTTAGTAGACATTTATTCATTAGTGAATTACATGAAGTTATGTTTTTTGTATGGGGTTCAAGTTATGGTTTGCTTTATGTTGTAGTTGTGATGCACATGTTCTATGGGATGTATTTAAAGATGAATAACTGTTGGAGGAAACGTTGAATTATTTGTGTTTCAGAGTATGTTAAATATTCACCCAGGACTCAATTTCAGTAATAGACCTGTTTCTGTGAGGTGGGGTACAGTTCAGCAGTTTCTGTTGAACCAAGGTAAGTTTGGAGTTACCTTCCTGCAGGGGATAGTCATCCTGGATCTCTGTCACTGTAAAAGAGGTCAGTATATGATTCTAGTTTCTATAGCAGGCTGCTTAGTAAATTAGATAATCCTTTTATATTGCTGTTTGATTTGAGGGATACCTATTCTGGAAAAGACACACAGATAAATCTGCCTACCCATTTAGATGATATCTGAAGAATGTCTATGAAATTAAGAGGCCAAATGTTTACATTTAAATGTAGTCATTGCATATTAATTCCTGTTCATATTTATAATACTATGTGCAATTAAAGAAATAATGAAATTTCCTACAGATGTATGTAAGATTGTCATAGCTGTCAGTCAACCTATTCGGATAATACTGTGAATCTGAGCATTAATTTTCAAATGCTCTCCTTTTCCTAGTTTTCTATGAGCTTGCTGCTGCTATTCTTAACTCCTGAGCAGTCAGCATTTGGGTTGGAAGAAGATGAAAAGTAGGTATTTCATGTCTGTGTTTCTTATTGAGGACAGCTTAAAAGCTGGAGAGGCGCATCTGAACATTTGTGGGAAAAACTATGTGAATACAAATCAGAACTAGGCACTATGAATTTTCCATTTATTGTTTTTAAAACAGGTGATATTTTTATAAAGTAATTAGGAATTATTTTAATGCAACAGACATAGAAAGTATCTTTATTTTTTTTATTTCCAGCTTGTAGAATTGGCCTGATTTCCACAAGTGCAAGCTAACGACAGATGCTATCTTTTACATTGGGCTCTGAGGTTATGGCGCATTTCTGAGAACCAAGCCATTTGCTGCTACTTCTGCATTTCTAAAACTAACTTCTTAAGGTATTCAGGACTATAAAAAGTGATTTATATCATTCCCGGATATTGTGAATTATTTGCAAAACACTTGTATTTTCAGGAAAAATATTGCAATTCTTACAGCACCATCAAAGAGCAACAGACCTTAAAAAAAAAAAAAAATTCATGTTTGCGTCAGCTGTCATGCATCGTTTGGGGATTTAAATCTGTCTTCTTTTTATTTTATTACAATTTGCAGTGCTTTTTCTGTTTTGTTCTGTTGAAAGGAGATAGTGCTGATAAAGAAACAACTCTCTCCTCCTCCTGTTTGGTGTGAACTCTTGCCTTTAAGTTAATAATCCACATATTTAAAAGTGTGCGTCTGTGCACGTACATGTGCATGCACATAAATAACAATTTTTAAAAAGAGAGAGAGGTGAATGCTGTGAGAACTGCCTCAATAACTTTATGAACTTAAGTGCTGACTGCTCTTAAGAGTTATGGTCCTTCTGTTCTATGGTGAGCATTGCTGTAGGGTCATATTACTATTCTTTGTGCTGTATATATTTCCTTGCCTTCTTGCAATAAAAAGAACTCCTGCTTTTATTGTAAGCATTTCCAATTTGTAACAGATCAGCAACCCAGTGTTGTTTCTTTGGCAGGGTGAGGCCATCAAGACCTATCCTTTATGGGACTTTCCAGGTGATTTACTAGCTATGACTTTCCCTTCATATCACACTTGAAGTTTCATCAAAATAATTTGGAATGCACTGGACCAAATAAATGGCATAGGCTAAAGTATCTGTTTGCCAAGACAACCACATTAAAACTTGCCAAACCAAACATTATCTTTAGAAACATGGCTCGACCATAATGCCTATCTCTGAACTGGAGTGGGAATGGTTTCATGGGAAAAAGTTTGCTCAACAATATTATGGGCTCATAAACCCTACATTGGAGAAGAGACAGCATACCTAATTTAAATAACTTTAAACTGCAGCCAGTACTATGGTTTGTGGCTGATCTTTATTACCTGCTGTCTTTTCAGATTCTACTTTTTTTATTTTTAAATGTTATCTCAAGATAATTCCCCCTCCCCCCCCCTTTCTTTTTCTTTTTTTAAACTTGTTTCCCCCATTGCTGTTTTTGAGGATTCATTAGAGAAAGCAAACTATAGTTCCATCGAAGACTCTTCTTCCATTTTGCCTTTGAATTTTGTGACTATAGGATGTCTCACAGAATATAGAGCTGATTCTTGGCCTTCACAGTGTTTGGGGAATTTAGCTTGAAGCATCATTGCAGCATTTGAAATTAGGAAAAAATAAAGGTTACATGATGAGATTACTGGAAAGGAAGGGGGAAGAGATGGACTGGATGTTGGGCTTATCAGCTTTGCATTCAGTACTGGAGTCAGATTCCCAAATTTAGTAGCATCATCTAAGAACAGGTCATACCTTTTAAGTGGCTTAAAGGCTGAGGCTCTGAGAGGCAAGTTTCCACGCTTTTCGTAATCTACCTGAAGTTTGTTAATAGAGTTATGTCGGTCATGGGTGGGAACGACAGGCAGGGTAGATTCCTCAGCATCCAAACCTTGCCCAGCCCCCCAGAGGAAAACCAGCACAAGTTGATAAAGCCAGCTGCTAATTTAGTTGAAAAGTCTTGTCCCTTCATTTTTGTGAATAAAACACTCAGGCGAGACAAGTGCTGTGAGGAGGACGGTGGCAGCGGGAAAGCCATGTGAACAGTTTGTCACCCAGGGACTGTACTGCAGTAGTGCAGATGCAAAGCACCAGATCAACAGGATAAAAAGGGATTATAGTAATCAGGGTAAGTTCCTTTTCCTGATAAACTCCGTGGAAACTTTGCTGCTGTTTCCCCTTGTTCTTTAGCAAGGAGAGCTATGATTAAACAGTAATGCTGAGATTGTTTCTCCCCTGTATGGAGTTTGTTCCAGTAGGTTCTGAAGAGGGAGAGGGGATGATGAAGCATTAGACTGCCGTGCTTTCAGCTGGCCTTTCCTCTCCCTTTCACTTAGGCTTTTCTATCAAGGATCATCCAAATATATGCCATCTCGCCTCATGAATGCATCTAGTGTTTCATTTTGTCCTTGGTTCAAATTCTCAAGTGGTTTTTTTTGTTTGGTTTTTTTTTGTTTTTTTTCCAAGCATCAGTGCAGCTCATGTTTTGTTCGTCCATAGTTTCCATCACACTTTGACAAATTTTGACTATCCTTTCACCAGCTTTATTGTCACTTGTCTCTGTATTACTGTTTCTCAGCTTGTCATTTAATAACTGAAATACTAGGACATATAAGAACATGGGAAATGACATATATCACCCAGTTGTCATGTTTGGAATTGCAGCAGCTCTGTTGCACATGATACAGTTGTAAATTAAAATTTTCCATTGACCTGGAGCTTAGAAGGGTATTCTCAGTACAGTATTTGCTTAGTCAGTTTTACTGCTCTTGATACATCTATATCTGGTTTTTTTATATTCCTATTTCTTATTTCATTTTGCTGTTCCTAGTAAAAATCCATTTCTCTGGCATGCCCTTGCCTTTATGGGAGGTGGCGTTTGCAACCATTCTTGAGATTGGATGAAAGGTCTTGATTGGAAACTGATTGGCAAAAAGTATACAAAATCCTGCATGTTTTATCTATGCAGAAAGTTATGAAAGTTGACTTTTCTTAATATCAAAGGAGAAAGGAGAAAATAATGTCTTTTAAAAATGGCTGTATCTGAAATAACTCAGGATAGGAAGGTTTTATGAGACCTGTCTTCTGGGATTGATGTATTTGTGTCTTTAAAATTTAACTACAGTCAAGAGAAAAATTAAAGATTATGTTGTTTTGACAATGTAATACAGAGCTATTTTTAGTAACTAAAAAAGCTTGTCAAAAGCACCTGCTTTCCACCCGGACTAGCATATTGAAGCAAATACGGGATTAGAATCCAACCCATTTTTGAGTTGTGACAGGCCCAAGATCTCTCTAAACATTTTGAGATCTCAAATGCTTTCTTATTTGCTTCAGGCTTTACAGGTAAGTTCTGCTTTGGCATAAGGTCTTGAAATTTCAGACATGTTGGTGTTACTTTGTTGAAGCTGAGACTGTATGTGTCAAAATCCGCTTCCAAAGGGAAGGACTGTTTCAGCCTTCACTACGGAGAGGCTATTGTCTCTTCAGAATAAGGTAATAGATATTTCAGAAGTGCTTTGAAGTTGTGCCAACCTCCTCACAGAGCTGTGAAATCTGATACCTCCGCTTTTAAGCTGTTTGTGAAAGTACAAACTGTAGTACTTGTGGAATTCATTCACTGACTTCCAAACTTGAGTCTGGCCTGGGAATGGGAAGAAAGACTTTAAGAAAAAGGGAAAAAAATTACTTCAGTAGTATGTGGCAGTTAACTGTCAACTTCGGCATCTTTTCAGATTTGCGGCTTCATGCTTTCTAGAGATAAACTGTGACTTTTCCCTAAGGATTGGAGGATTTTATTTCCTTTTCAACTGAAGCTCTTAGGATTGTATGACTGTAGGAGCTAAGTGAAGTGCAGAACTACCGGCAAGATGCCTGCCATACTCTTAGATAGTTAATTTAAGGTTGCAGAACATTTCTTGCAGCTTGTTCCTATTTACATTAGTTTCTCAATACTTTCCATTTGTAAAACAGATAAATAGGATCCCTCTGTCCGTATTACCATGGTTTGTCGTGTTTCATCTGGGTTTGCCTGAAACCTTTCGTCTCATTAACAGGTAAATTGAAGATTTTCTGTGGGCTCAGAGCATTCCTGTGCACCCTCTGTGACAGAGGATCTCGTGTAAAAGCAGAGAAGGAGCAACCCTGGGAGCAACCGAATCTTGAGAGAGTCAAACTTTCTTATCCTTTTCATTCTCATTAGAGCTCAAATGTGAGCGGGCAGCGAGGCCTCCGTTTCTGCTGTGCAGCCTGTTACTTTTATTTTATTTCAACAGAGTTGAAGTAAAGTATCCACTTATGTCTTTTCATAGTGCTCTCTGGGCTTGTCTTGACTATGCAGTACGTTTGAGTAATAACTTCAGTTTTGCCCCAGCTCAAGTCTTGTCCAAATGCAGAAACCTTTAAGATGAGGATGGTGGTGTTCTTACTTGAACTGACTGGCTTGGCTGGTTACATAGGCTACAGCTCGAGTTAATGCAGTTTGTCAGCTGCTAACGCAGTTATTCTGTGCAGTAATCCAACCCCTCTGTGCAATGCAAGGCTTATTTTGCAGTCCGGCTGCTCTTGGCTAAAGATCCCAAAGAGAGGGCACGCAGTGAGAGATGAGCATGGATTACTACATTGGGGGAAAAAAACAAATGGAAAAGGTGCATTTCTACTTGCTGAGGACTGATGCGACAGATTTCATGGACATGTAGGGAAAAGTCAGAAAGCTCAGGCTAAAACTGAATTGCAACTGCCAAGGAAGGAAGAATAGCAAGGAAATGGTAGAGTAATCAAGGTGGAGGAAAGTAGAAGTTTATTACTTAATGTGGAAATACGCAAATAATAGGTGATCTATTTGATGTCTTTCTCCTTTCAACCACCACAGAAAAGGTGAATTATGACCAGATGCTTAAAACAGTTAATTTTAATAGAAATAGGACTGAAAAGGAACAGGTCAGGTGTACTTCATAGATAAGAGAGATTATGMGAGTCAGCAGGACTTGATACGATATCCTATAATATGAAAAATTTGCAAATGCTAAGCTATCTGCCATTCTCTTTAAGAACTGTGGAGTCTCCTGATGATGTCAAAAAGGCAAATGCATTACCTATGTTTGAAAATGCAAGGGCAGCTAACGGGAAGGAAGCCATGGAGAATTTAGAGAAAGCTAATGCTTATTCAGTATTGAAAATGAGTAATGGCATAAATCATTAGATGATACTTTTAAAAATCTTTCTTGTCCTTAAAATACGATAAATAACTATCCTGGTGCCACTACATACTGGTGCTACTGGTCTAGTAGATTTGGTGGAACCTTTTTTCAAAGACAAGCTAGGACACAGTCCCACATGACATTCTTGTAAGCAAATTAGGCTGGTTTTATCTATCGTAAAAACATGATAAGGTGGGCACACAACTGACTGAGACATCCTGGGACAAACAGGCAAATGGGGGTTTAGAATTTCTAATCTGAAGACTGTCCAGGGAGGTCACGATGACTTTGCTGCTGGAGTCTTTTAAAAACAGTGTAGATATATGGCACTTGATTGTGCCTCAGAGGTGGGATATGGACTAGATGATTTCCTGCGATTCCTTCCACTTCTCTATTCCTGTGAATCTGTGACGTAAGGCTAACTGGGGAGATATTAACTCAAGTGCAAATAACTCAAGTTAACTGTGCACTGAAGACACAACCCTCAGCTTAATAGATGTCATTTTAAAACCTGGCTGGAAAAACGTGGTTTCATATGTGGTAATAATGTCCCAAGAGGACATTCCAAGATGAATAGTAGATTCAAGATTCAAGAATCATGTGGACTTATTGGAGAGGCTCCAAAGTGTGAATGATCAAACAAACCTAGAAGGCGGACTGAAGCAATTTGCATTGTGCAGAGGATAAAAGACCAGAGGAAACTTTACAAGAGTCTTCAAATACAGAAAAAGCTGCTGTAAAGAAGGGCAGTATGTTGTTTGCAGAGAGTAAAAGCTCTAGTAAGTAAGGAAAGTAGCCAGGACTGCATCTAAGGTTTTCACCTTTCTGTTCCCTGTTTGTCTGTGACGAGGAATATGTGGAAGATAACCTGTCCTCTACCTCATTGCAGCCAGCATTGCAGCTGGTGTATGGCAAGAAAGAGATGCTGTTTCTTTGCATGAGATACTACGAGCTGTGAACAGGTAGGCCATACTGAATATCCAGACATTGCAAATGGAACTGTTTTATACAGTTGTTGTGTATGTGGATTCCTAATTAGCATTTGCAATGGTTCTTCAAATAACACCTAGACTTGCATTAACTGCACATATTTAGATTCTGTTGCAAGTAAAATCCTCCCATAGCTAGAGCTTTTGTCTTAATTTTCATTGTCTTTTGGGTACTAAGCTGTTGGAGAATGTGGTGTAAATTAAAAAAAACAAACCTGGATGCAAAACATAGCTCATATTTAGGCAATGTCAGATAAGTTTTCTGAGGCTAGATCTGTTAAAAACTACAAAGTGATCTGTCATTTCTGTTTAGAAGTTCAGAAGGAAGCAGACAGTTTGGATCAGGCAACAGTCTGCAGTCATATGTCCAAAACAAGAGCTTTTGTTCCAAACTGGGCTGATGCATGCCACCAAATATGCAAAGAATGCAGGGCCGTTTGTGGTGCTACTACAGATACCATCACCAGAAAGCTAAGCACCCAAATTCCTGTTGAAATAACATTGCCGTTAAGACGAAGGCAACCAAAATAAGGCAAATCCAAAGCAGAAGGATGCCATTGCCTGCAAGTACATTGATGTTTGATATAAAATGATCTCTGTTTTTCTTTGAAATCCATCATTTGCAGACCTCTCCCTCAAGCCAGTACTTGGGCTAAGGCAATTAGCTGTGAAACCTTTCAGGGTCGAAGGGTCGAGGTTAGTTACAAGAAGGGGGTTAAGAATTTTTGAATCAGCTAGTGTGATTTCAGTGAAAAATCTATGAAGGATGCATCCCTTACATCAGGAAATTATGTTTTTCCAGTTGACATAATTTCCAAAATCAAACATAGCCATATATGTGAAAGCTCTGTGTGTAAATATGTATGAATTGGAGGAGCTGTTGCACTGGCTTGTGAAAAGGCTCTACCAATTTGATACCGATCAAATTGATACCGGTATCAAATTGCTCTGAGCAGTTTTCATACCTGTTTCAGTGGTATTTTTGTAACACCACCACAATTAACAGTTAATATTGCATTCATACTTTAAAGTAAAGTGGGGTTTATTTCTTGTTGTTAGGTATGAAAATAGTGGTTGAACATGACCAAAATAAACACTGTTCTTAGGGAAAAAGTTTATCTTTCTGGAAATTTGTATGGAAATGTATGCATTCCCTTGGGAATTCAAAAAAGTTAAGAGTAACTTTCTTTAAATTTTACAACTTCTGTGTAACACTTGAACTGTCAGGACATTTTAGTGCTTGAGGCTTTAGGCAGGCATAGATTGGAATCCACTCCAATAGGTTGACTACCTTGAAAATAATTTAAATGAGCAAGATTTCTAACGTGACACATCATTAGTAGTAGCTAAAGTAGCTAGAGAATTAAAAAACCCCCAAATCCACAGAGCACCAAATCTGCCAAATGGCACATCTGAACTCTGACACTTGGCAGTTTTGGAATTAGCTCCTCTGAGCAGCTGGTAGAGTTCATCTTCAGTAAAGCAAGTATTTTGCAGAAGCAAGTTTATTTTTTACCCCAGAATTTGGGGCATAATAAGGAGCTGCGTTTCGCAGGACCATGACTCAAGAGGTTGCTCTGTGCCAGGATCACCATCTGCTGATGTTTGTCAGTGTGCTGTAGGGGAGGCATTTTTCATCACCCATAGGGGTGAGCTGAAGTAAATCTCTTCTGCTTGCTGTGGGTAACTTTTAAGAGCTAATAAGCACAACTCAGCGCATCTGGAGAGTAGGCGTTCATAGCTGTTAAACACCATGGTCTTGGCTGGTTACAAGCTGTCCTCCTGTTGGAGGGAGGCTAGAGGGGCCCTTGGCCTGACCCATGCTGGCACTTCTGATGCTGGAAATCAGAGCATTAGAAGTCTGGGTGCCTGGAGGTTACCCGAACGGGTTTTGCAAAAAAAATGGCCTGGAAAATACTGATTAATATGTAAAAACAGGCTGCTATTGCAGCAGTGGGGGCTTGCACCAGTAGTGAAATGGGAAGCAAAGCAGATTAAACTTCCTCTGGAAAGATCAGTTGGTAAAGGCGATGATTTGGATCCCAACCTGCCTATTAACCCATCCGGAGGAGTCACTGCAGAGGATTCCCCCAGCCTCTGTTTTGATGAAGTAGTTAAGTGGTATAAAATCACAAATTCAACATAACTGGTAGTTTACTGATTTTCATTCAAACCTCTTTTCAATTATGCTTCTTTTCCTTAAGCTTTTAATACATATATCAGATTAACAGATTTTCCTGCCTTTTTGAAAGGAAACTGTATGCTGATACTAAGCAAAACATTGAGGGAAGAGGGACAATTTATTTCCAGTGTCTTTATCTTCCATCAATGACAAGATGGATAGTAAAATATCTCTCTTTGTAGAACTGAGTTTGTGTTTTAATGGATAGGTCTAGTCAGAGCTAAAAGGAAATTTCACAATATATTTTTTGTAGCGAAGACTCCCAATGCTAATGAGCAGCCGAATCTGTCTCAGGGAAACAGTTTGTTACTAAAAATAAATTGCAGTCTAACTGTAACTAAAATCAGATTGCAGAAACCAAGCTACTCTGATTCCTGATTTCTGCTGCAGGAGGAGATGAATCTATTACAAACAGCTCTGATTATTGCATATTTTAAAATGTGCCAACTGAGCCCTGTTTTGAAATTAATCCACTTGTGAGCTTCTATCAAATACATTTACAGCATTCTCCAGAGATTTTCTTCAGACTCCTCAAAGCCAGTGAGGAACCAGTTCATAGTTATGAGGCCAAAAGGAAAAACAGTGCACATGAGCTATGTATAGAATATGAAGCAAAACAGTGTGATAAAGGGCAAATGAAAGCTTTCAAGGAGAGGCTTCTTTTCATTCCCAGTCACGTGGTCTTTACATGTGATTTATTTCTTACTATACAATTTAGCAGGAAAATTAAATCACTTGACAACAGCCGCCTTCTGGTTAGAAAAGAACCTTTCAGTGTTTCTTTACCGTTTATAATACGCTTACTTTCAGCTGTCACCATTTGAGAGGTTTTGTTTGCAGAAGTTTCTGCAGGGGCCGGTACTTTTCTGGCAGGTGCCAGCAGAAGTGGTAACCAGAGGTTGCCCCAGGGAGCATTTGGTGTTTGGCATTGAAAACCACTCTGCTGCCCAGAAAAAAATGCAGAGTTCTTACTCATGAGCCCCAGGTGTTGGGACAACAGGACAAGGCTCTATCTCCTCTGAAACTTTGACATTTAAAGGCAGTAGTAGAAGCAAGTAAAGGGGAAGCCAACCTTTCTAATTGCTTTTGTGTGCCATCACTCACTGAATATAAATGTCCCTGTTCCCTATTCCTGCCCTTTTGTTCTCAATGCAAAGAGCAAAGGACATTTCTGTCCTGGGAGTTTATCAACCAAGCCTCATCCAGGTTTATTTTGATTATATTTCTTTGAATCCTAGTTTATTTGGGTCAAGTATCTCTGTGCTCCATCTCCAGGGGCCCCCTTTAATCAATTCTGACCTTGAAAAAAGAACTTTAACCTGGGTGCCAATTTGTGGCTTAGCATTAACACCRTCTTCAACTCTTTCAGAAATGTAGGAGTTGCCAATTTTTCGACACTCACTTAAATTAGATACTTTACTGCCTAAGTGTGATGCCTCCAAGAAGGGGAATGGTGCTGAGGAGAAATTGCATGAACTGTGTCCCAGAGGTCCAGGCACATAAAAATAGGTGGCTTCTTGGATAGATTTTTTTGTTCTCTTTCCTTTTTCTTTGTGTCTGTGATAAAGTTTGAGGGAAGCTGAAGAAACCGGATAGTTTATCTCCCAAATATAGAGAATGATGATGTCATTTCAGAATATTTCACAGACAAGGTGATTTATGGCAGCAGCCTTTTTTTCTTGGACATTAGTGGCACATTTGCGTGTTTGCTCTGTGTGTGCGCTACCTGAGCTCCCCACCACTTCGGTAGATCAGGCCATCACCCAAACTGTCATGTCTCACCTTTACCAGATTCCTCTTCAGTCCTTGGTGCTTATGTGTTTGCTTAAAAATATTAACACTTCACAGACTCATTCTGCATTGTGACAAGTGAAAGAGTGGATAAAATATCAAGGCTTTAACACCTAGTGATGCTGTATGGGAGCTAAACACTGTAGCTAGGAAGCTGGGTAGCAAGGATCAACGAACGTGATACATTTATCTGTATTCCCATATGTCAGTCTCTCAGACAATTTCACAGATTTGCTAATGGGAACAAGGCTTTTCAGTAAAGCTTCTTCAGGGCCCTTACAGAGATGTGAATGTACTCCAGAACCTTAATGAGTGATAAGAGAAAACACTGAAAGACAAATTTCCACTGCTGCTTCTCAGACACATGAACTCCTTCGTAAGTCAGGAGTCACTCTGAGTTTAAACAAATCAATGCTGGCTTCCTCCCAGGACGCGAACTCTTAAGAACTATGTTTTGTGTGTGTGTGTGTGTGTGTGTGTATGTATGTATATACATATATAATGTTATTTTCAAATACCCAGTGGAAACTTAATGGAGTTGCAGGAACAGAAGGATGGAGGGGAACTGATTCTATATCCAGTGCATAACCCAAACACTGCCACTGAGTTGATGCCCAAGAGGAAGGCAGGGCAGTAACGCAAAGCCAGAGTTGAGGGGGTGGGGGCTGCCCTACGGAGCTTGGTCCAGTCTAACGGCTAGAAAAATCCCCGCCTTCTCCACCCCTCTAGTGTTCTTGCTGCACGCTAAAACTGACCTAAAAAAAAAACCAAGTAAAACTGGAAGAAAAAAGAAATTGGAAAGTGTGGAGGAAAAAGAGACAGAGTTATTTTCAGCAATGTATGCTGTGGAAGTTTTACTTTACTGGGCAAAAATTATAACGGTGATTTTGAACTTCAGAGGTATGCTGCGATGGCTCGTTGCAGTTGTTCAGATATGTCATGCTCTTCCCTCGCACCTTGAATTTTCCAGTCAGACTAACAACGTCTCTGGTGGGACATTGCCTTCCATCCAACAGCTGCACAGAGATGAAGCAGAGGAGCCAGTAGCTGCTTTCGCAGATGGTTGCGGAGCGTGTCCAGCTCTGTTGTGCGAGGCAGGAAGATGTTCCCACTCTGTCATGCCCTGTGCAAGAGCAGCAGGGCCCGGGCACCCCGGTTGCAAGAGGTGGTGGCAGGCATGCGGAATGTGGGTCTTTGGAGCTGCCTGAGTTTGGCTTCGCTTCCCTCAGATAGGTGTTTCTGAGTGTGTTATGAAGTCTCAGCTCATCTGTTCCTGTCTACTGTGGTGTCGCTGATGTTTTTTCATTTGTGAAAATTTGTGCATAAAGCCAGTACGGCTCTCCTCCTAAGTTAGGCTATGACCAGAGCTACAGTCAGTAGGTTATAGATGGAAAAACCAAACAACCCCCAACATGCTAGTTCCCTTAGCAACAACCTGGAGCCAGGGTGAGTCCAAGAGAAGGGCTTTGAAGCTGTGGTGTTGGAGCACAAGTGGACACAAATCTGCCTCACTGCACTGCCTGTCTCAGCCTGAGACTTGCCTCTTGTTAGCATGGAACAGGCTGATCCCATTCATTACTGTCACCTTCAAATATAAACCTGCTGGAACAGATAGCTCTTCACAAAGCCATCCCATACTCCCACTATGTGCTAACAAACAAGACTGTGCTTGTAAGAGCACACCATAAAGTAGCAGTGATGTTTGTTTTTTTGGTTTTTTTTAAGTATGATCAAGAGGAACAAGAGACACAGGAGACCAGCTTAAGGATATTCAGATCACAAGACTTTTTGATGAAGAGAACATGCAGCTGACTGCATATGCTATTCCAGAAAAATAAACACCACTTGTAAATATCTAGCCTTCTTGCCATCTCTGAAGAATTTCTGCCAGCTGATGTAAGTATCTGAGGAAGACTTTGGAAAGCTGTCGCCCCTAGGCCGCCACCCTTGTGTGTTGGCAGTGTGAAATGGAGCAGCCTGCAAAAGCTGGGACAGGGGAGGATAAGCACAGGGGACCGTCCTGCTCCCGGTCCTGCGGGATCATGTCTTGTGAGCCACGCGTCCTCCTGAAATACATGCAAGAAGTGTATGCACAGGCACACAATGTACAGGAAAGACTTAAAGGATGAACCTTAATGGGCACAGACCTGTTTTAAGAGGTTGCTGAAATTACCTCCTAAAATACGGGACTACATTGCATGCTTTTGTGTGCTCTCAGCTATCTAAAACTGGCTTTTGTCCTGATGCTCCAGATGCAGTGTAGTCCTTTGGCACAGAAGGGGATCCCCCAGCATAGCCGAGGGGGGCTGAGTACCTGGCAGAGCAGGGGGCTGGCTGGAAGGGCACCCAGCGCACAGGTATTTAGCTGAGCTTTCAGCCCTAGGAACTCTTTGGACTTGCTATGAAGTAAAGCAGCCTTTACTCAGAGAGACTTCTCTGGCATGAAAGCAGCATTAGGACTGGGAGATTGCCAGATCTGCAAGTTTTACTGTTAATAGACATGTTTTGAAGCAAGCATTGATTTGTAAAGTATTATGTAAAATGATAGGTCTCTTTCCTGAAGAGTGGCTGAGGCTTCAGAACAAAGCATTGTGCCTTTTATGTATTTCTCTTTCCTTTGCTGTTACTGTTTTAAAGACTACTGCAAGAAGAGTTTCAGTTTTGCTGTAAGAATTCATCTACTTCTGCCCCTCGTTCCTCATCTGAAGTCAGTGAAGTGAAAGTTCAGGTAGTTATCCAGGTGTGCTTACCCAATTTCTGGTCTAAGAGTTTCCAAAATACACCAGGGTTGCTGGCGTTGGACTCCAGCCCACAGACATGTGATTCTGATACAACATGTCTGATTCTCTGCATTGTTACCTCCTTTTTTGGTGCTTTGCTTATACTGCAATAAGATTGAATTAAGCTTAACTATATCATGAGTCATACATGAGCACACATGCAGGTCTGTATGTACATAGAAACAGGGAGATAGGAAATACACTATGATACTTACAGTGCTTAATATCTATATATTTGCATAACAAAATCCAGCCTATTTTGTTTCCATTTTTACACAGACTTGTTTGATTACTTAATCCAAAGCCTCATCCTACACTCAGTTACTGCTGAGGCAAGCCAGCAGGCAGGAGGTTAGCGGAGTTGTGTTTGGTTAGTCCCCATGCAAGTTGTTCTTTCCTTCTTTTCTTCCCCTGCTCTACTGTTTGTTTGCTCTTCTTTCTTTTTTGCTTGCTTTCTTTTTTTCCGATAGGTTTGGGTTTTTTTTTTTTTTTTTTTGTCATCAAGTTAGATTATGAGCTTCTTGGGTCAGGAGGTTCTTCACCTACATGTTTACATTGCACCTAGTAGTATTGGGCTCTGATCCCAAATTTGGGTCTGTGTGCTACTGCAATATAAAAAACAATAAGCGTTGCTGCTTTGACATGCAGTCAAGTTGGAATCACTGCAGGTCTACTATGCTTGTGGGCACTACCCATTGCAAGACTGTTTTCTTAATTCTTGCCTGAACGTTATGCTGTGTAGTACAAATAACCCCCAGCACAGCAAAATAATAAAAAGCAACAGCATAGCAAAAACTTTAAGCTGTGCCAATGGTGAAAGCATTTTCTTGCAAGAGTGCAAATGTGCTGTAAACACTTCTTGGTTTGTTAGACATCTTGGGATGTCTAAATGTAACTAATCCCGTCTAGGTTATCATAAAGGGAGTTTATTGGTGAGTCTGAGGTCAGAAACCCCTTAAGGCTCAAAGGATAAGGGGAACAGGTGCTTTCCCGGAGCCTTAGAAGTTATGCTATGATTAGTTTCTTCCTTTCCTTTGGGCTTGATAATATACTAAAGTTGGTATATTATAGCTATGGTAACATTTATAAGAAGAAAATATGCAAATACAGCAGCAACGTAATTTTTCCAGGCTGCTCAGCAAGTAAATGGTTGTGTACAGAATGGCCTTCAATCCTATGAATATCTTTCTGTCAGAGACAGCTCCTGTTATTTATGACAGCAATAAAACTGCTGATTATTATTGGACAAATTTCTCAGACATGAAAAAAAACTTCAGACATTTTACTTTCAAATCTTTCAGTATGTAACAAAAGGTTTGGGGTTTCAGAAGTTTAGTCCCTGAGGATAAACAAATAAAGTTGTAAAGAGCACACCTTGCTAATATGATTGCTCCTTATTAGCATAATAGTTTTCAAACAAACAACCTGCTAATGTCTCTAATAAGCAATTACTCTATGATGAAAACTGCAAATGGAGCCCACTGGTGGGTAACAGATAACAGTAAAATCTGTCAATAAAACAAATATTGTTCTGCCTGAACAGCTCTCTCCTTTACTCCAAGAGAAGAACAGAGCTGCCTAGGTATTTTTATAGGCTGATATTTGACAGCCAGACATGTTACAGCACTGCTCTTCTGATACGTTGCTATGATGTTATGTGGAGTCTTTACTCTTTACGATGTTAGTGTTATAACAAAATAAGGCAGGGATCTTTACTTAGTTGGAAGCTACCTACTTTGAGTACTTGAGTCGAATAAAACCACAGTAGGATGAGTGTTTGCCCAAGAATAGTGGTTTGCCAGATTATTAGGGTTTTCTTTCTTTCATAAACTGAAGATCATAATTAAAAATTTGGAGTCCATCCTATCTCTGAAACATGCAAATGAATGGAAATTGTGTCTCAGCATTCTTTTCTTCTTGCTATTCTAAAACATAAAAAATCATTTACAGTGGCAAAAAAGTGTTAAATATATGCAACAATCTCACTTTCCCAAACATTGAAAAGTGTGAAAAAATTTCATAATTTTTCAAGCATAGTTGACAAACTATTTTCAAAACATTTGCAGATGTAATTTACATACTTGCCTAGTTGCCTTACCATCGACTAGAAAGCCATGTTGTGCTTGCTTTGGTCTCTGAATTTCTGCAGTCATTTTTCCAAAATAATTTTGCCTATGTTCTCTCAGTTTTCAGGAAATAAGGATATGGAATATGAGAGGGTCACAAATCCCCAAACCTCGTCCTTTCCGAATTCCATGGTGAGTATTATGTTTTTATTTTATATATAGCTTTGTAGAAAAGGGATCATTTGAAGGAAAATCTTGAGCCATTCTTATCTTTGTTCCACTTCTGGACTGACATCATGGTACGAAAATGCAAGGAATGTACAGTAAAGCCTGATGTGGGAAGAAGATCTTGGCGGAGGGATGATTAATGGTGTCTAAAAGAGGGAAAGCAGTTATGTAATAAATACAGCCCGTGAGATTCAAACTGAAGAAACCATCACAGGTGCAGACTGTAAACAGGCCCCAGAGGAAAGAATATTGGTCTTTTAAAGGTGGACTCTGTAAACAAACAGATGAGGCATAGGAAATATCCTTTCATATAAATTTTTATGGTACAAATCAGTACATGGAGCACATAAGCACCATAAGTGTTTATAAACTCAAGAACATCCATACTGCAGTAAAGCAGCACAAATAGTGCTGCGGTGTAAATTTATATAGCGTGGGGAAGATGTGTGGTCTGATGGCTCAGTTTGGTTTTTTGACTTTCGCAAATGACATGATTTCTGCCTCTCTGGTTTTGTTTTGTTCCATTTAGCTGCTCTCAGCTACATAATTGTTCTTTTAGCTTGTAAATATTATGGTCAACCTCCAGCAAAGTTTAGATGAGGCCAATCAAATGTAAACAAGTGTGTCTGCGCCAATGATGTGAGTAAGCAAAGCCATCTCTTGTGATATTTCCTTCCCCTTTTCCTAACTCCGCTGGGACTGCAAGAGCTTTGCAGAGCCTGCCATGGTAGCACACAGCCTGGAGTTCAGTTTAACTGCCTGTCTGCGATTTTTTTTCTTTTTTTTTTTCAGGCATTTGATGTAGGAATTATCCAGTGAAATGAGAACAACTTCTGGGGAGTGTCTTCGCATCTGTCCATGCTTCTGTCCCTGGCCCAGAGATCACTGTCTGCGAACTCAGCACAAAGTTAATACAGGTGTAACGTGCAGTGCCGAGGGGTCCAGAAGAGTTGAGGATGAGTAGCCACTCCTGATTAGCTGTGGCCGTACGCAACGTTGCGGTGTGTTGCAACGATGCTGTGCAATGATCTCAGACCCTCCGCTTGGCTGTGCTGGGACCGCAGTTTTCCAGCASGGCTCAGGCTAACCTGTGCTGCTTTACACTGCAGCAGAGAGGAAGGCCAGCAGTGCCGCAGGTCCTGGGGCCTGGCGGCACTGTCAGAGCTGTTACGGTGCGAGGGTCACAAGTGCTCTTACGCTAGAGTCACCGAACCCACTGCTTGAAAGCCTTTGAATTAAAAAGGTATACATGGCATACTTTTTACCCTTGAATATTATCTTTGAGTAAAGGGTTTCACTGCACGTTGCTCTACTGTTTCAGCCCAAATTCAGCCAACCAGATTTAGCAGCGCACTAATCCACTGTCACTCTGTACAGCCCTCAACCTATAGGACATACTGTCAACACAGTAAATGAATCCCATGGGCTTTCTGCTGCATAAATGCAAACACAAGCATGCAGGTAGGTTTTCCCTGCACATGAGCTTCTCCCCATTGCTTTGGAGCCCCTCGCTGTTGTGCACTGAATGCAGGCACTGCCGGCTCCCCTACACCCAACTTTTCCCCATCTCCTGGCTTTGCCTTCCTGCCCCAGCTTTGTGTCTTCCAAGTGCCTGAATCCTGCTGCTTTTCGCAGCCRTAGCAGTTCAACACTAGTGGCAACCCTACATCCCACACCTCATCCTCCCATAAGCAGTGAGCTGTATTTGGTGGCTGTTGGGTCACGATTTGTGATTAGGTACAAGTTAACCTTTAAGGAAAAAACCACCAAAGTAATCATTGCAATGCTATTGATCTCTTGGGAACGGAGCCTGGGAGGTGTCTGACATTTTGCATTATTATCTATGGGAGAGGAAGGAGCTGGGCTGTTTTTTCCCACAAGAAATGTATCTATTTTTGAGTGCAAAGGACTTTCTTTGCCATGGGACCCAAAACAGTTTTCATTCACTGACTCATGGTCTCTGGAGGCTTTTTCCCTGAGCTTAGGAGGCAAATGCTTTAGTGATTTGCAGCTGGAAAAGTGACAGCCCAATTAGCTAAAACTGTTAATTTAAAGGTAAAGATGTTACCTGTTTACAGCTATCTTAGCTTCGAAGAACCAAGCAGTTTCCATCAGCCCCATTCCTCTGTGTTTACATACAGAGTTGCTGTAGATTTGATCATAATAGCTATTGGGTGAGAATCCAAAAGCAATGTATCAACAGCATATGATTTATTCTGTAGTTCTTGTGCAGAAAGCCAAAATATGATTTCATGCTTTCCTGTTTCTCTTTAGGGTGCTTTTTCTTTTTTCTTTTTTTTTTTTTTCTTTTTTTTTTTTTGTCTTCTTATGATATAAAAATCATTCATTAGTTTGCTATTAAATTTGTCCAATAGCCTATTTACTTAATTATGGATAAATGCTGACTGATGAATCTTTCCTTCCCAAGAGACAATCTCTCCAAGGCCCAGGCAGAAACTACAGGAAATGTATTTGGACAGTGTTCAAGTTGGATCTCTTCTTGTGGTGTATGGCAGAGCCAGTATGGGTCAATTTGGCAGCTCATGGCATCAGATTGATCCATAGGATGCTTCCATGTGCTTTGCTTTTTTTTTGAAAGATGAGGAATGTCTATAGTCAGCACTCATGGTCCAAACAGCTGAAAACTCTCTTCTGCGTCTGTGGAGGGTCTGATGGTTGGATCCCTGTCTACCTTGTCCACGTGGAAGGAAAGGACTAGGTGGCAAATGTACTCTGGGAGCTGCCAGTGTCTGTGCAGCCTGGGAGTTGTGGCAGGTATGGCACACTGGCAGTTGGGACCAGACATCTAAGCATGCTTTTCTGTTTCATTCATAGACTACATGGGGACTGCTTAACCTTTAGACAAAGCCTTTCCAAATAAAATGTTTTACCAAAGGAACAAAATACCAAGGAATGGGATATAACAATATTTAGAATTCCTCCATGTTGCAAAATCTGTGCAATAAACTTTGGATGAATCATTACCAAATGTATACAGTAGCACTTCTTCATATTTGGAGTTGTTCTTAAATCTGTATACCTAATCAGCTCTTTAAACTATGCTCCAGGCATAACGAAGTGGAAAGAAATATTAAAAAAATGCCTGCAGAGATCAAGTCTCTTGGTATTTTTGGTAAATGTGCTGCTTTTGCTCTTGTGGGGGGGTTTCATTAGTTTGAATTGTCTGTCTGAATGCAGCTTATAAGTTATTGACAGTAAAGGAGATTCCAAAATGGCATGTTACCATGGAATATTTTTACTGTTAATATATAATAAAGAGGTAACCCTCATTAATCCAAAAGTCAGAATGCAACTTCAGATTTCTTATTTAGAAGAGCTCCACCTGGGAGATGACTGGGTAAAGTTCATGTGATGTTTTTGCAACAGACGTTAGTTATTTTAGTCTAATTAGTCAGTTAGGTGCAGTTGGTTATTTTGAGAAACATAGCAAAGAATTTCAGTGCAGTGAAACCATTTTTGCCTGTTCACCAAAGCCCAAGTTTTCTGTTGGCTTTCTAGAGCTTGGCTTGACTGAGGCTATCTGCCACAGTATGGTAGAGGGTCCATGAGCTCATGTACCTCTAGGCATGTAGGCGAGCAGATCTACAGGACAGCACACTGGAGTGGGATCCTAGCTGTATGTTGTAGTATATGTTATCAAACAACTGAGATCTCCTTGCACCACCTTTTTTACACTGGTGGCCAGGGTATGGGCACACAATGACCTAAAATGCTAAGTGTGGACAGAACTGGCAGTYATTACCTTGTGTCTTTAGTGAAGGAGCGTCTTTAATCCCAATCTGTTTGTGAAGTAACAACTACTGTATGCAAAGGACCTAATGTAGCTGATTATGTGCTTTTTCCTCCTATTCTTTTGAATCAGCCTCATGTGCAGAGTCTTTGCTCAAACTCCTTCTTACTGATGTTTCACGCTTTCTGCTTTCAATTATTTGCCAATTACTAAAAGGAGGTCTCATAACCAATACAGCATTAAGAGTAGATCTTAGAACAATCAGTAGTTTCAGCAACTCTTTCTATTCTCCCTGCTTTTGTGGCTTATTATAAAAGTGTCAATCTCTCACTGCTATCTAACAAACAAACTTCTGCCCTGGATCCATTTCCTCTTGGGCAGTTTGCCAGGAATAACAAATTTAACTTCAGCTCTCAGTTTAAGAAGTTTCACTTCACTGAGTAGAGTTCAAGTACAGTCTATTACTCTGACTAAGTGATAGAGGAGTCCTTTGATGTTTGCTTCTTGAGTGGCTTATACAAGCCAGGGCTTCCTGTAGGAAAAAGAACTGCAGCTGAAGGAAATACTTGATCGATCAGGTAACCTCTTCCTCTCACTTATTTGAGAGTGCCTGAGTGCCCAATTGCAGAATTGTGCAGAGATATAGAGACTTGGTACGTGCTCCACCAGTAGAAGTCACGTACGGTTTGATGATGTTGCTCAGTTTATCAGATGAGAGGGTGCAATCCTGCTCCTTCCACCTTCCTGTCCCCCACTGCATTCTCCCACTGCTTTCCTTGCGTCAGCTCTGGTGCACCACAATGGCTTGCTCAACCTGCTTAGTTTGTAAGACTTAACAACTGAAGTTAAGTTTTCTGCCATGCCAATGAGCTGAACTGGATAATTAGTAGGGCTCCTGCCACAGAAGGGGCTGGGCTGCACAGGTGGCACCAGGAGTGGGAGGCACAGGGGAGAGGGGAATAACAGCATGGGGGAACAGGAGTCCTCCATCTGCAGCTGCCAGCCAGCAGGTCAGCCTGGCTGCATCACTGACCCATGGACTGGGGGGGTCCCCCAGAGTCCTTTGACCTTCAGCTGGGTCCCACTCTGAACTCTTCTGGAAGATACTGTTTTTCTCCTATGATCCCCAGGGGCTAAGTTCACTTTATCACATAAACTGTTTCAGTGCCACGTTTTGTCTCTCTATAACAAGGCATAGTGATGCTTCATTCCCAGTGATTCTGACATGGAAGTTGGAGGAAGAGGTAAAAGTTGGCTAGAGTATATAGAGGAAAAATAGGAAGTGTGCATTGAAAAGGTGATCAGAGCATAGGCACCGGCTAAGAACATGGAAGAAAGGGAAGAGGTACCAGCAAATCTTGCATTGTGTAAGTTGTTTCAAGATACTCACTGTTCTTTGGTCAGTGGTCATGAACTGCTGTTCTTGATCTCTGAGCTTGTGTATTTAAAAGCTCCCTTTGTTAGCTTGTGTCATGGTTTAACCCTAGCTGGCATCTAAGCACTACACAGCCGCTCGCTCACTCCCCCCCGGTGGGATGGGGGAGAGAATCGGAAGGGTAAAAGTGAGAAAACTCGTGAGTTGAGATAAAGACAGTTTAATAGGGAAAGCAAAAGCCACGCACGCAAGGAAGGCAAAACAAGGAATTCATTCACTACTTCCCATTGGCAGGCAGGTGTTCAGCCGTCTCCAGGAAAGCAGGGCTCCATCACGTGTAATGGTTACTTGGGAAGAAAAAATGCCATAACTCCAAATGTCCCCCCCTTCCTTCTTCTTCCCGCAGCTTTATATGCTGAGCATGACATCATATGGTATGGAATATCCCTTTGGTCAGTTGGGGTCAGCTGTCCCAGCCGTGTCCCCTCCCAGCTTCTTGTGCACCCATAGCCTGCTCGCTGGTGGGGTGGGGTGAGAAGCAGAAAAGGCCCTGACTCTGTGTAAGCGCTGCTCAGCACTAACAAAAACGTCCCTGTATTATCAACGCTGTTTTCAGCACAAATCCAAAACATAGCCCCATRCTAGCTACTATGAAGAAAATTAACTCTATCCCAGCCAAAAACAGCACAGCTTGTCACTCACAGATAATTGTTTTTTCTGGGCCAATGTATGTTCATGACAACTTTGCCTCTCCCTGATGTTTATAACTTTGGCCACAATGCGTGTGGTGAGTGCAGCATTGCTTTCYTGTCCGTGCTGGAGCTCCTGGGCACAGTACTGACTCACAGAACTCTCTCCTTTAACCCAGGGGACAGCTGAGCAGTTTGTGAGTAGCACTGCAGTGTCAGAAGGAGCTGTGCTAATAGCTCAGTATTACTGGCAGGAGAGGTCTTACTCCCCTTCTTAGCTCCTGGCCTTGCAATTCTGCTATTTCCCTTCAGTTGGATGTGCTGGGCGCCTGTCAGATGATTATTGAGCTGATTGAACTCACTAACCCAAAAGAAAACTATCCTCATGTAACATTGTCACCGTTGGCTGAAAGGAGGGCATGAGGAGGTTTGGAGGAAAACAGCCTTTATTTTGCAATTAGATGTTGCAATACCTGTGGATATTGCATGTTCCACTGTGTTGCAAGAGAGTCCCTTGAGCAGAAATCATTGAATTTGGTTTGTAAAAGCTTCTCTTAAGTATGGGCATTGGAAGTTGTGAAATTACCCATTATTCAGTGCATGCAAAGTAACAAGATATTTCCTAAACTATTTTATTACAACTTATTTTGGATTGTGTAGAAGTGGCTTTTCCTTCAGCCATATCCATGTCCAAGTTCTGGAACAATTTTAATCCTGAACACTCTGGCTCTCCTGAGCTCCTTTGTTGCATAGTTAAACACTTTAATAAGGTTTAATTATCTGTAGAAATGCACCTTGGAGACCTCAGTGTTTTCTCCCTTTGCAGCTCTGAGGTAGCAGGCAGTTTCAGAGTACCCTCAGGATAAACCTGGGAATTGTCTTTTTTTCCCCAAGTGATCTGCTGTTGCTATCCACCTTTCAAGATCTAGACTCCCCTCACAGAGAACTTCTGAAACTTTTTGCAGTTAGCCTCAAGAGTGTGTCCTGCAGTGGACACTGACATTTTCCAATCAGCAATGTTATTTTTAAGCTCTGCCATGTCATCAGCTAGTCATGTATCTTATTGCTTCACAGACCCTGTGGCCTGCTTGTGCCTGCAGATAAAGCTAGCACAGGCTAGGGGGAGGGTGATTCCTCCTTTCCTGCCTGCCCCCTCCCCCCTTACATCCCAGAGGTCTATTTCTAGCTGGGAATGGGGGCTGATTTTGAAAAGGCAGGTGACTATATGTGACTATATATGACAGTGCCTTCTTGAATCCGGACAGCTCTGCTGGGTCCCTTCCTCTACTACCTGGCTTCTCTGAATCTCTCCTGTAACCCATGATGCTGCTTCTTCCCCCAGTGGGACTTTCAGCTCTAGAAGTGCTGTCAGTTTTCTTGGGGAATTATTTCAAAAGGAATTATGATTTTCCTGTTGTACACCCAAGATGTCCTTTCTTTGAAAACCCTGTGCACTACACCTGATGACCAGAGGTCATTTTTTTGCACTTTGGTACTCTTCCTGCCTTCCCATAGAAATGCTGCTCATCAGCTAGTTCAACATTTGTGCATTCCTTTTCTTGTCCTAGAGCTCAATGCTACTTGTTTCTCAGTCTGAGGATGGATAAAGTGATGGTCCTTCACTAAATGGAAACATATTTTTCCCCTCAAGAGATTTGCTTTTATCCAACTTGTTTCTTGAAGAAGGACAAAAATGCCAGAAACAGAGATGTGAGCTCATGCAATTTGTTTGTCTGATTGCAGGCTCACCCTTACTTCAAAGTACAGTATGGTTGTGTGGTCAGATTGTCAGGTGCACGTCCTGAGTGTGAGGAAATGAAGTTTACAATGACTGCAAATGGATAAGCTTTTAAAAAAGTTGAATTGGCCAAGTCTCAATCACGTTTCTCTTGGTTCTACTCATTAAAAAACATGTTCTTACTTTCTCGTGAACTCTCTTCTGGATGAAATGTTAGAACGAATTCCGTTATGCTCATCCTATGCAGGTAACAAATATTGCAGGACTCCTCTGGAAAAAGTAAGTGATAAAATTCTGGTATCTTTGCCAAGATTTTCATTTTTGCATTCAATGAAACACATTCCAGGGCAGTGGAAAACAGTTTCTGGTTTGTAGAAAATTTTATTGTTGGTGGTTTTTAATTTGGTTTTGGACCTCAATTTTTAGGATCATCAGCTTTGAAGTGGGAATCCAGGCTGGGTCCTGGCTCAACTGGCTTCTGACCTGGGGAAGGTTTGGAACAAGGTATTTCAAATTAACAGCATTTTCTTTGGATAAATTCTGACAATTTAAAATGTCTAATACTTCATACTGCTGGTCAATTGGATTTGTTGTGCAAAAGAACCAGACTCTGTCCCACCTGCCTGGAAACCTTGTCTTTTCCCTGGGCGTGCTCAGGAAGACACAAGAGCAGGCACCTCAGCATCCCCTCCGGAAAGTCACCTCTGCACAGTCTGTGGTATCTCCCCTTGCAGCTGCAAGGCTGAAAGCGTAGCTTTTGTGGCTGACTGCAGCTCTGATGGTAAATGTAAAATATACTGACTATTTACACTGAGAAACAAAGCAGCCCTACAGCAATAAGACTCCTAATTGCCAGCATTTCTTAACTGCCAATTTACTTCCATAGTAACTGGGATAAGGCCTTAGGGGGAAAAAAACATGACAAGGAACATGGCAAAATATGAAGCCCCTTTTCTTTAGTAGCAACTGCTCTCTTTCTGCAGTGGGCAGTGAGGGAGCAGATGTGAAGAGAGCTTGAAGCTTCTTTGTACCCAAAGTGTAGCTTCGTGATTGATTTCTTCCACTAGCAAAGGACACGTAAGAAATTCCTGCCCCAACAGTTTGTTCCTGTCCCGAAGTTTTTAGCTGACATCATGTCACAGAGCCAGTACACATGCCACCCCACAAGCAGTTGTATCCTTGTAAGTATCATTGTGTCCCTGGCACGGTGAGCTGCAGTGTTGTGGCTGCTGGTGGTGTAGCCATGAGCGAAAATGCATAGTCACAGCACACCTTGGGCAACCAGCGTAGCCTGAGGGCACGTAGCCTTCCCATCCGTTGGCCAAGTAGCACTGTACGTCCTGTGTTGCTCTTGTTCATTGTTCTTGCAGGTGATTGCAGTCAGTATGCTGAAGGGTTGGACGTTTTTCTTTAATGAGAGGAAAGAAGACTATGATAGAATCACTTGATTAAAAATGCCCCATATGCAAGTGTTGTGGTTTAACCCGGCAGGCAGTCAAACACCACACAGCCGCTCGCTCACTCCCCCTTCCCCTCAGTGGGATGGGGGAGAGAATCGAAAAAAAA
>JAYKAV010000444.1:1048689-1111071 GCA_035582835.1 Phoebastria nigripes | reverse complement strand
GCATGGGAAGCTGAAAAGTCCTTGACTAGCAGACTACTTAGCAACAACTAAAAACATCAGTGTCTTATCAACATTCTTCTCATACTAAATCCAAAACACAGCACTAGGAAGAAAATTAACTCTGTCCCAGCCGAAACCAGGACAGCAAGGAAGGACAGAGGGAAGAGAAGCACAGCCCTGACACCTCTCCCCTAAGAATGAAAGAGGAAAATGATAGGTCCTTTTCAGGAAGGCTGCTTTTTAGGAAAACTTTGCTGCTTTCTTATGAGTCGCTCCCACTCAACTGGAGGGCCTTGTGTTGTCTTTTGCCCAGCACAGGAGGAAATCAAAGCATCTACCATAGAAACTGTAGGCCTTACCAGCTAATGTCCATTGAGTTCAGCTTTGGGAACTTCATGTTTGTTGTGCCAGAGGCTCAGTGTGCCTCTCTCTGTATGTGCTGCTGGTAAAGGCATTATTTGCGAATTGGTTTTGAGACTTTCTGGCTTTTTGGTTTTTACTTTTGTGGAAAAACACCCCTCCTAGAACTTTGGAGAGAGGATGGGAGAAAGGGAAAACTGAATGCAATAGACATTTTTACATCGTTATTGAACTGTTCAGATGAGACAGAGAATCCTGAAAGTTCTCTGATGATTTGAAACATTTTCATTTCTTTGGAAAAGCCCTTGCAGAAGTGGATTCTGTTTTTTTGGCTAGCACTCCCCAGCAGCTGTTGCCAACTTTCTTACAGGTCTCGTAGAAAGCGCATAGACTCTGGTGTGCTGCAGGACTGTGTGTTCCTTGACGTGTTTTGTCTCTGTGACAGTCCCCAGTCCTCATTTCAAGTTTTAAAAGTCTGCACAAAGATGAAGGCTTGAGCATCACACTGCACAAGTGCAAATGGAAACCACCTTTGTTTGACCCCCTAATGCCCACGGTCTTTGCTAATAAAGATTCACTGTGTAACTCCTCATTAAAAGTGGCAGTTGGAGGCCAGGAAGAAAATCAGTTATCCAATGTTTGAAATATCCGTTTAGCTGCTGGGAGCCACCATTTATCTTGAGCAGGATACTTATATGTGTTCATTTTTAAGTGTCAGGTAGTTCAATGACTTCACTCAGCATTTGCATTTTATGGGGGTACATGTAACCTGAAGAACAAAAGGAAAGTTTGCTATTTCCTGTAAACATTTTTTTATAAAAGTGTCACATGAAAGGCTGTTGGATGTTGAATGCCTGGAAAAAATCATTTCGGCATTATTTTAATCCTTGGCAGTAACTATTCCAATGTATACTGTTTGTTTAAGAAATCTAGAACACTGTTCCTGAAGTGACTTTCTTAGGACTCTCTGTACAGAGCCAAGTACAGGGAATCTGTGTATGGACGAGTAGATAGACGCTGTCCCCTTTGGGAGAGTAAGACCATGTAAGGGTGCAGAAGGATTCTGACCTTGGTGGCATAAGCCTGTAACCAAAGCAAGTAAGCCTAAAGGTCGACAGTCATTAGGTGATTTTCCTTATACCGCAACAATATGCATTGACAGAGAATTCTCTCTCCTCATCTTCTCAGGCTCTTTAGATTGGAAAGGTGTTAAACAAACCACTTTTCTAGCACTTTCATCTTTATGCGAACAGTGTTACGCTGCTCTCCTTGTGTAATTATGGTTATGTCTGAGAAAAAAAGAGGAGCAGAGAAAGAAAGAACCTGGAAAAGCCTGAAGATACCCAAATGAGACAAGTGAAACCACATTTTGGGAGAACAAGGTGTAAATCAAAGATCTTGGAAATATTCAACAGCAAATTTTGTCCTTTCAGGTGGCAAAAGGATTTTGGTCATTAATTTTGTGTTTAATCTTGTATCCCACCACAGAAATAAAAGTTGAAAGAGTGATCTCTTGCCTGACAACAGAAACAGATTGAGAATTTTGAGCCTTGATACATCCCTAGCAGAAAATATGTGCCAGTAAGAAACAAAAATATCCCTTTAATAGGGAAATTGGTGGCACAGGTCATCATCTACTTTGACAAGCCGTTTTCTCTTGTGTCATTTTTTGTTTTTGCTGTTATCTGTAGGAATGATCAAGGAGGCTGATACGTCATTGGAGAGCAGGAGAGAGGTCGCACATGAAGTGTGTCTCTGTACTGCCTTTAATTGAACCTTCCCTGCTGCTTTTCCAGGCTGGTGGCTTTTCTGCACAGAATTAGCTGCAGGCAGTGCCTTCAGAGAAGCCAGGTTAGCATGACAGCTTGGCTAGAGCAAAAACCTTGAAAGATGGCAGGAGAACTGAAAACATTGATGGGGGAAGAATTTTTGATAATGGTAGATGGAAAACAGATTAATATAAATAGAGGAAAGCAGCCATAAAAGGTCAGTAAAATGCATAATGGAGGAAGACAGGACACACTCTTCCAATGTTTAAAGGACCTTCTTTATRCATGTGACAGTTCTGGACACATGAGCTGGTCACATGCAGCTACATACTTTTCCCAGGAAACCTTTAAACTATTTAAATGTCCTATTTTTATTTTTGTAGTGCTTTTCACAGCTGCTTATTTAAAGATCTCAGGCAGCCTGCGAGTGATGGTACTAGGGAAATATGAAGTGTCTGACAAAATGGCCAAACAGCATGACTATTTTGTGTTTATTGAGACATACCTGTCCCAGTCTGTTTTTAATTCAAGAATATTTAGTTACCAGTTGCTATAGTGAAGACACGCAGGTCTGAGGAGGAAACGGCATCTTTCCTACCTCCTGATGCCATTGTCCCCAAGGGAGGAGGGAGAGAATACAGAGCCCCTTATTTCAAATATCCCTCTCCTGGGGCAGTCTTCTCCAAGAATTTTAAAGACATTTCATTTATCTCTATGACCCTGGTTTCACCTTTTCCTTGAATCCTCATTGAATAATGATGGCTAATTCTTATTTATCATTTCTCATTTGTAGCTCTTTAAGTGCTTTACAGTGAAGGTCAGGATGGCTCTTCTTATTTTACAGTAGGGAAGGTGTGGTCCAAAGAGGCAAAATAGCCTTGACCCTGTGATCCTATTCATTCTGGCCACTCTGCTGTACCTGAATGGAGGTTTCTGCTAAGAAGTCTTCAGAGGCTGTTTGCCCACTGTACCAGAGGAGTTGGTAGCTCCCTCACCCCTTCTCTCCTGCTCATCAGAAGTAGCCACCTGACATGTTGCAAATTGTGGTCAGGTTACATGTCCTTATAAATTTTCAGATAAAAGAGATGCTGAAAAAGGTGAACATGTTTAAGAGGGGAATTGGCCCCCTGGGGATACTTCCTCTGCTGTACTTTTCTTAAATGCTGTTGTAGTGAAATGCCACGGGACACTTACTTCTGTGTATGGGAGAAGTTGTATGATATTGAATTGTCTGGGCTAAATAACATCCAGCGACTCAAAGCCTTGTCTTTGGTCTCTGCGTATTTCCAGCATTTAAAGTTTCTTTCTTCTTTTTTTTTTTTTTTGGCGTCATCTTTTATTTTTTGCGGTTTTGCTTGCTTTCCTGGTGTGTCC
The DNA here is from genome assembly GCA_035582835.1 of Phoebastria nigripes. NCBI lineage: Eukaryota > Metazoa > Chordata > Aves > Procellariiformes > Diomedeidae > Phoebastria > Phoebastria nigripes. Next base: position 1,107,568 of record JAYKAV010000444.1, on the reverse strand, counting down.
CTGAGTCTTCAGGAGGGGTGGGAAGCAGTGCCATCTTCAGACCTTTATTGATAGCCAGAAGTACCAAACCAGAAGTAGTGTTAACTATCCAGTGCAGAATCATTCCTGTGTTTGAAATTTACTTTTATATAACCTGGACAAGAAAGAGCTGTTAAAAGCCATGTAGAAGATAAATATCGAAGGTGCATTAAATCATCAGTATGGTACTGAAGTCAGATATACGGCTGGGTTGTCAGAAGCTTGAGTTGCTGTTGTGTGCTCTTACAATGGACAACTTGCTCAATGGAAGCGTGATCTGAGCCCTGTCCTGATCCCCATGCTTTGCTGCAGTGACTCTATCTAAATTGCAGTTCTTCCCTCCTAATTGCAGAACTGCCCTTCCTGGGCTTCCTTCCTGATGCAGGAGTATCATGTCCTGCTGGCTGTGGCCCACTGCCATCAGTCCCTGTGTGCACTGTGTTCAGTGCTTGGCCAAGGTGAGGCTGTGATACTCCCTTGTCAATCCCTCACCTGAGAAAGTAAAGGAGGAACCATTAGTCCTGGCCGTAGGAAAAGCCACAGAGATTTTAGGCCAGGTTTTTTATTCTTCTGGTGTGGCATTTTGTGCTGTACCATTCAGGACAGAGCCAAAGTCATACCGGCAGGTGGGTGAAAGCAGTTCTAAGCTTTTCCCTGTCACAGCAACTTGTCAGGGAATCTCTAATAGCTATTTTTATTCTTGCATAGGTTGAGACAAATCCATTCCATTCAAAATTACTGCCCTGACATTTGAACCTTTCAGGCAGACTGCCAGTGGCAGCACCTTATTTTTCTGTTGGAAAAGGAGGGAAAAAAAATCATTGACGTGTAATTAATGGAACCAGATAGAATTTGAAATCTGAATGACACCCATTATTCAATAATGAGCTTCAAATCCTTTGTTACAAATCACTTTAACATAGTAATGGTATGGGAGGATTCAGAGAGGATAGTTACTTGTTTTGCTTGAGCACTGATCTTGTACGTAGACAAATGCTTGTGAGAGTTGTTCCATTAAAGACATACCTCTACAGAGCTGACAAAATCTTGGACCAAAATGGCAAAATGGAGCGGGTAGGAGCGAGCCTATGCAGCAGTAAGACACCAAACACATCATGTGAAATCAGAGCAAACGCTTAAAAATCCCATATTCTGTTTGCTTGCACTGCAGTGAGSCCTGCACAGATGCTGCCCATGTGGCTACCCAGGCACAGGAAATCCCATGCACCCTGGGTGCTGGGCAGGCTGTGCGCGTGGAAGGTGAGTATGGAGCGATATGCTGTTTGTCCTGTGTGTTGCACTTATGCTGGCCTTATGGCTGTCAGATAGATAACCTGTGGGATGTGTGGGGTCTGTGACCCATGTGCTGCGCCTAATCACACTAGTGGAAGGAGAGGGAAAAGGAGATGAAAATCTTACTTTGCCTTCTTCAACTTGCTGAATCCCTGCCTGGGTGTCTGTGTATAATTTTTTTTAGAATCAGGACTGTAGAATTCTAGACAGGTGAACTCTGTCTTGCATCTACTTTTATGAAGTATCCATCCACAAATGTGTCTCTGTCTGTATAACTGTTGTCTCTCAGAATACAAAATATTACTAATGCATAGCTTCTAATTGAATACTAAGCTATAATTAATTGTTCTTTTCAATTAAGGGGGGGCTTTGATGCCCTAAGATCTCAGAATATTGGAAGTAATTAATTGTAGATTAAATTAGAAGCCAAATTAGGCTTAACAAAACAAAATTCAAATTTGAGAAAATGATTTTATGCTGTAAGGGGTAAGCTTTACATGGGGTAAATGGTTATAATTATAATCTGAATTATCTTTTTATCAGTCCCAAAATATCAAGTTTCTCTATTCCATGAAACCTAGATAAGTTTTGAAGGCATTTTATATAGTACTGTGGGGTTCAGAGGAGATAGGTAGGGGGTGTCAGACTGACACCGGATAGAAACAAATGTAGGTTAGCTGAAATTCTAGGGCAGCTCAGAGATGTTTTAAAAAGTGTGATTCTATAACGTTTTTAAGAAGGTGAGAGAGGAAAAACAAACAAATGTTTGCCTGTTTTAATAAGACAGTCTGCAAAGATTTTGACATCAGTTTTTAGTGGTATCTAAGGAAAGCTGAAGGGTTTTGGGAAATTGCTGTTACAGAGCTGTCTCTGTGGGTAGAGTTGGAGGAATGTTCTTTAATGCCGCATCCCAGGATCTGAGCTGACAAAGCTGGTTTCTATGCAAAACGCATAAGACAATYTTTTTTATGCCTTTTGTGAAAAATGACTGGACCTCTGGTAAAGTGATTGTGATGCTCCAAAAGTTCAAAGATTTGCTCTAGTTAGACCCCCTGCAATTCAGAAAACCATTGAAATTTTTTTTTCTTATCTCTGGACAAATCCCCTTGCCTGAATGCAAGCCTGCCCCATGCTCTCTTGCTTTGACTCATTCCTGATCTGAATCAGCTCCCACTCAAGCTCCTGTATTGCTTGAAGAATCTCTTTCCGTCTGGTCTGACAGGCTGCTGCCACATATCAGGCACACTCAGGGACTTTCCTCAGCATTAGAAAGGTACCAAATCTATTCAGTGCCTCTTGCCTGTCAGCAAGCAAGATTTGGAGACAACCAGTTAAGCATTATTGAGTCTGCTGAGACACAACTGTGTGTTTCACAGAATATCTGCAAAGGGATCCCCCCACACCTTTTGGAAAAGAAATGGCTGGGTGACTATATGATGATATGTATCCACGTGGACCTGTCTCTGGAAAATGTGATTTGGTTTATGCTGTTGAGAAAAGTCAGGTTCCAAGATAATTTTATCAGTGTACTCATAATTCTATGATACGCGTCACCCCTGACATAATCTACCTACTCTCCTTCTTGGATCTTATTTTTGCAGGTACATCGGAGACCAAGAAATTAGAGTCCAACTCAACAAACTGGGGGACAGCACAATGCAGTGAGCTAGTGTCACAGAATATTTGAGTATCCCACATGTCCAGGGGACAGATCAGTACAAAGCTGGTTAGAGAAGTCCTTATGCGCCTCAACTGTTACAGTTTGTCAACTCATGCAAGAGGCAAAGGAAAGCAGCTAAAATGTAAAAGAACTAATTCACTTGTAGGAACAATTTCTGGAAGAGTCAAATAGTAAGAACTTTTACTACAGTCTTGCTTTAATACCTGACATGTTAAGTTAAAAATGCACCTTGTTTTGCACATCTTTTTTATATAGCTTCCAGTTGAAATGGTTTTATATCTGATGCAACCTCTTAATGGGAACATGTTTTCTTCTAAAAAGAGAGCAGGGTAAAAATGTCTAACTAGTGCCTTTATTAGTGCTTTGTCACTTAAAACAATGATACAGTAGCTCCATGTGCTTCCTGCAATTGCATATGACGTGCCCATGCTAATACTGCAAATGTCTTGGGTAGTATAGAAAGACTACCGGTCTTTAAGAAGCGTGTCACCAATGAAGTGTACATTAGACAGCTGTGTTGTGTTCTGACATTAAGCTATTTCAGTTTAATTTTTTTGTCTGGTCAGTTGTGGTATTCTGATGGGACTGGAGAAGATAAGGTTACAGGAAGAGGCTGATATGAGAAAACCTTATGTGCTACATTAGATTGAGTGGGTCAAATGCATGGTATTGTATATGGGTAAAGAAGTCTATTCTTGTTTGTTAACAGTTACTTTTATTATGGAGCACAGGAAAAGATAGTGCTGCTTCATCCCTGTTTCAATCCAGTAGAAGTTCATTCCTCATCTAAGCTTTAGTGATTGTTTATTCAATCTGACATGATGTCTTTGGGAAGAATGACATAAAAGAAATGTCTGGAGAGGAAAATGCCACTTGACCTCACAGGCTTGTCCCCCCTTAAGTTTCTCTTAACCCCCAGTTTTCTGTTTTGTCACTATATCCTTTAATCCCTTCTCTCTCCATAAAAGTGCCAAGATGTCTCCAAGCCACTTAGACTGCAGTACTTGTTTCCATGTTCTTACTTGGCAACTAATTCCGTGAGTTCATTATTCTGACCCCGAGTGAAATAGTTTGAATTTCCGGTATACACAATTATTTTGGGTTATGACTTCTGACTTTTGAACCCCTCACCAGAATGCACCATTTAAATCTCTTCATCAGCTCTGAGTGCTGTTACCGGGTCAACTCAGTGTCAATATTCCTCTAACAATGCTAGTTAGAATTTCTTCCTACGTCTTCTCTTGGAACAACTGCAGCAAAATCTGGGATCTTCTGTTCAGAGGGCATGATCCTTCCACTATTATTCATATTCTCCAGGAGCCATGGGATTGTTTACAGCATATGAGACAGGTACTTTATGAAAAGTAAAACTGGACTCAGTAACTAATAGTCCTTGTTGTGTATTTCATGCTCTCTGCAACTGTGCTGGACTGCATTCTGATCTCATCTGCAGCAATACAAATAGTAAGTAGCATAAGCAATTTTAGTACATGATCTGAGTGCAAAAAGAGGTGTAACTTGAGAAAGCATTCAGCACTCTGGTATTCCTGATCTGCAGTCATTCCTCTGTGTAGTAAAAATATTCTATATGCATTTTGTTTTCAGTGTTTAAAACATCTACAACAACAACAACAAAAGGTATCAGATATTAAATATCCGGTCACTGCACATGGAAATAGATCATCTGTTTTATTTTATTCTTTCTTTCACACATTCTGCTCTGTAGCTGTAGGAAGTAATATGATATTAAAGAGTGATTTTCCTTCCTGTTACTTCATCCATTTATTGTATTGATATTGTCAAGCACTCCTGCAAAATAAACTAGCAGCCCAGACCCACTTAATTCAGCCAAACGTTAGTCTACCAGTATATATCTTTACTGAAGACCGATTTGGTGGAAGGGAGTTTAATTGAGGGTGCAAAATGGACATATGGATGGATTCCCAGCTGGAACTGTTTTGAAGTTTGTGTAAAAGCCGATAATAATCTCCTAAAATGCACTCTCAGCCAAAAAAGAGCAGAAAAGGGCTTACACCACTGAAGTGGTATTTACTATTTTTTATTTCCTTCCTTAGCGTACTATCAGCCATGGGAATTTACAAGCTTTCCAACAAGGCTGAAGAAATCCAGGAAACCACAATGACAGATCCACTTGAAAAGACCATTTCATGAGAGTGAGTTGAGAAAATACAAAATATTTTTTATCAGTGGCTGAAGATGTCTATTAGAAACACCACTAATAATACAAAGTTCAGTGTATAAAAGGAGTGTTTCTCATGCACAGCTGGCAGACATTTGTTTGCATCAATATTTTTTTTCACATGAAAGCAACTATAAGCAATCCAGTTCTCTCAGAAATGAGTGTAAGGTTACAAATTTTGGGTACATTCTTCAAATAAGCAATTTGTTATTCTCTTTAAATATTAATTTATAAACAAAAGATCTGCTAAGAAAAATCTCTGGTTTTTTGAGGATTTTTGACTATGCAAGTATCAATAAACATTGTGTAAAAAGTTTGATTGTGTGAACAACATAAAGTGTTGATCAGTATAAGAAAAAAACTCTTCTTCTGAATTTGTTGGGCTTGAAAATTCTTGCTTCTATTTTGGCCAGAAATAAGAGGTAGGATGAGGAAGGAAGCCTTTCTAGAAGTATGTTAGTAGCCGTTAGCCAGAACCAGAAAGTGCAGAGGCACACAAAAATGAATACGAAAAAAAAAAAGGTAAGAAATTCCTTGCAGACCTCAAAGAAACAAGTACAAAATAAAATAAAAACCCTTGGCTTGAGGTTAGGGTAAGGATTTGGTGCTATTACTTTTTATTGTCCCAATTTTTGAGGAAGATTTTTATCCCCAGAAGTTCTTTTTCTTCCCTAGGACAAATTCAGACAGCAGACTTTAAGAACTCCTACTCAGATGATTTTGAGAGAACTTCTGACTGATACGTTCAAAGGGAGCAGAAGAGTTAGCCCTACAATACCTTGTATTTGAAATATATGGCCACTCAGAGGAGTCAGTGTTTGTCCGTGCTGTGCCCCTCTGTGTGTGGTATTTGTTACATCTCCCACTAGTTTGAAGGAATTTTTACTATTGGCTTAAGTTGTGCTTCTCCTCTGAGAAGTGATAATCCAGTATATCTCATCTTTGTATTGTAAACTTGCTGATTTTCATGACAGTGACATTTCTACTACTTACTAATTCTATAGGAAGTGTTCAGAGCCTGGCTTTGAGAAAGAGCGTGGTATTCAGTGCCATTTTGTGCAACTTCCATGGAACTGTACACAAAGTCTCACCCAGTGACACAACTGTTGGCCTGAGATTGCTTGGGTGTTACTGAGAGCATAGCATACAGGTGTTGAGGCACTCGGCTGCCACATTTCTGATGGGATGTGGTATGCTGGGAAGAGAGAATCAGACATGGTATGTGAAAGGGCCTCGCAGTGATGTGTGAAAGGACTTGGCTGGACAGTCTTATGCATATGCGCTCATCACCTAAACAGGTGGTTGGTTAGAAGTGCCTCAACAGAAACTGCCTGTGTTGACCTCCAACTTTTTCTGCTCCAGAGGCCTCCCTATCCCCACCTCCCACTATTCCTCCACTTGCACCAGGAACTCAAAGCTCTTCTCTGCACCTTTCCCACTGTTCATCTTCCCACAACCCTTCTCATCCTGGTGGGCCAGGGAGGGAGTGGAGTACACTGTGTTACTCCTCTGCCTTGGGCTCAGAGCCAGTTCAGAAGAACAATCTGTGCATGTATTGAGACTGGGCAGTGGAGGCGTTCTGAGCAAGCAAAATCATCTTCTCCCTTCCATTTCTAGACAAAATTCTGGGGCACAAAACCTGGCAGTATGGTAGTCTGGTGCAGAGATGTAATCAGTGTCTTTATTTGTCCCACAAACTATTATTATGGGTTGAGATGGAGAAAGAAATTTGCCAGAGTGATTCTCAGATCCCAAGCTGAGCTTCCAAAGCAAGCAAAATAAAATAAAATGAGCACAATTTATGTGGAAATCAGGAAGATACAAACAGTGTGGAATCTCAAGTGTAATACTAGTGGGAATAGCCAAACTATTGTAGTTAGTGAGGTACTGCTGTATATCTGAGCATGTGGATTTTAGATTGCTTCTGGAAGATGCTCTTTGTCAGCTATGCTATACTTCTTTTTTCATGCTTTGCTGAGTCCTCTGCTTAGTCTACTTTAGTCTCATGAACAGAAGTTTCCTTGACTGCTGCCTGCAGGTGATAACAGTATCACACAAAAACAACATATGGGCAGTGATGCCCATCCCAAGTATGATTTTTTGGAGCAGAGCTTCATTTAGAACAAGGTTTTGGCGCAAATGAAGGCATATGGGCCCACACTCTCCAAACTATTAGCTGGCTTTTTCAAGAGGCTTTTTTTGCTGGATTCCACAGCATGGTTTCTAGTATGTTCAACACCAAAAGCTATTAATTTAATAGGATTGAGATTGTTTCCCATAACACAGTGCTCCACTGCTTCCTTGTAAAAAATAATCATGTGGGTTTTTTGTAGGTTACATGCAGTCCTCAGGATTTTGTAATTTCATTGGAAGATGCCTACAATTATCAATTAACTTCAGGCTTAATTAGCTTATTAGCTTGTCTTGTAACTCTGCCTGCCCTTTAAAGTTTCAGCTTTTTTTCCAAATGTTGCCCAGAGTGTCATTTTGTACTTATTTCAATTTTGTGGATGCTTGGTGATGAATTCTTCTTGGTTTTGAATCTAGTTTAAATAACTATGCCTATATAGAACCTAGTTTGCTCTGTATAAAATATTGTACTGGCACCAATGTAAACAGAGCTGAAATGGCTAGCAGGCCACAGCATAATAAATCAGAACGATTAGTCATCCTCCTGGGACACAGATGAGTCAGCTCAGGTCAAGACACTTCTGGGAAAACTAGATAGCTGGTAAATGTATTACCAGCTGACTATCAAAGTCCCTGTGCCGTACCAGGAAATATCCCTGACTTGGGCAATTCTTCCCTTCCTGCAATGACAGAAGCAAACCAACTGCTTAACAACTCATTCTCCTTCCTTCTATTCCTTGCTACCAGTTTTGGCAAGCCAAACAAATTGTTTCTCCATGACATTCTCTGTATTTGTGGGCTAACAACAAAGCTTTTTATTAGATGAAATACTATCTGCAATGTAACATGCAGCCTTTTTTTCTTCCAGTAGACAAGAGGCAGGGTTACCTCATGATCTTTTAAAATTTATTTCTTTAATCATGTTTTACTCTCTTCTCACATGAGGTCCAGATTGTCATTTCAGAATAAAGCAGGAGCATTTTCTTTTACTGCACCACATTCTACCATGATGTGCAGAATTAAAGCCTGTGCTCCTACCTGAGTAAAGATTACATAGTTTGCTCCATTATTGGGATGTGAAACCAAAAAACTATCTGTTCTCATATCTCTTCCTTTTCATACTGGTAGTTAAGGGGAAACTTTAAATGCCCTGTTGGGGCTGAGCACTGATGCCTCAAGGTAAAGATGTTTCTTAATCTGAGCTTGAAGCATCCACAGCTCCTTTTTATTTTGATAGGCAGAGCTGATCAGCAGATCCACAAGGCCCTTTGCCTGTTTATTTTGTTTTTATAAGTAACTACTCTCCAAATAAAACATAAACTCCTTCTATCTTAGCCTTTTTCGTATCATCTTATTTTAGATGTCTCTAGATATGCCACAAACAGGGATGGCCTTGATGATTTGTTCATGACCTCACCAGGGGTGATTTTACTAGGGAGTCTGTTAGTTCCCCTTTCTCCCTCCCTTCCATCTGCCTGTGCCTATTAGCACTTCTCAGTACAATGTGTCAGCCAGGACCTGTTGAACATCACGGCTGGGTCCAGGTCTGATCTAATCATTCGCCTCCATCATTCACGCTGCTGAAGCTTTGGGCCATAACCTCATTCCAGTGTGCTCTCTTTATCTTGTGTGTACCTGTGTGTCAGAGGTGTAGTACCATCCAGAGATTTGGGACAAACAGAGCGGATGGGAGTGGAACTGTCTGGAAATGTTCCAGTGACGCCAAGGTCTACAAACACAGATCTGTTGAGGCTGAAATGTTTGGAATTATGTGCATTTTTGCTGAATTGCTGCAGCTTTGCTAAAGAATATAATCTTGCATCTGGCATATGGCTATCTTGGGAACGTGATCTTGGAGCTTCAGATCTCAGGCTGACCAGTAATGGCCTGGCCTGCATCAGGAGACTTTGGAAACTCAGCAGAGGAGCAGCCCACCTAGGGGATGCGCTCTGGAAGGTGGGTTCCTTGTATTTGGTGCTGTTTCCAGCTTTGGAGCTGTAGATCTCAGAGGTTCCAGATACTCAGCCTCACATGTGTGAGTATATTCTTTGGCAAAGCCCTGTGCAGTGCCAAAACAAGGAACTGAACACATTTCTACTCCTACAGTGTGTGATCTTCTTTGTATTTGCTTCTTCAAATTCCACCAGGACAGGCATTTATATAAAGAGTAACTGTGACTCAGAATTTTGCCGGTGAATATATATATTTCAGAATTTGTGTTCTGTGAGCTATATCAGTTTTAAAGTTTGCTTTTGAATAAAAGGCTCATTTAACTTACCAACATAATGTGAGTGATGCACCTGTCCTCTCTTACAGTGAAGAAGTTGCAGCTGAAGACACATATCTGACATTTGTTTTGACTTTTTGCTGTTTGAGATGTAGACCTATGTGGTCTTTCATGATACATCTGAGAATTTTGCAATGTGTGGACAACTTGCAGACATGGAAAAAAAATCATCAAATGATTTAGTTAGATCTAGTCTGTACATGCCAGTGATGTTCAGGTAATAAATAACTTTGTGCAAATAGATAAAATTATCTACAATGCAATATATTTGTATACATAGCCCCTCATTGCTGTTTTGGTCACTTATCTACCTTGGCCAGAACTGCAGTCTCTAAACCTATGAAAAACTTGAATTAGTTTCAGAAGAGAAAAAAAGGTTTTGTCACAAAAGAGTTTGATTATTCCACTCTGGTAGACATCATGAAAGATTTGATATTGCTGGGTTAGGTAAGTGTGATTCTTAGGTTTTTCTGAGTGATCTTTTTGAAGCTCAATATTTAGAGAGCTTGGTGATGGGCAATTTACAAACCTTAAGGTAAGATATATGTCCTGTGGCCTGTCCAAGGCCCCGTTTCCTAGGCTGGATGGGATTCCAAGCCTTCAGACAGATAAATCAGGTATATGGCTCCTGGGAGACTCAGGTGTTAAACTGATCCTCTCCTGATGATAAAGCTCAGTTAAGTATCCCTTAGAGATTTTAAAATGTAGGCCTCAGTCCTATAGTATAAGGCACATCGATTCACTGGCTTCAGCTAAGCATTTACTTGAAAACAGGTGTCCTCTAGCACATAACACATGGCAGGACTGAACAGATTCTCCCTTATTTTGGTTTCTGTGAAGCTTTTACCTGAGAATACGGAAAACCGGTGTTACAGCCATATGGATACTGTTCTCAATGGCATAAAAATCCTAGTGGTCTACAGAAATTGAATCTGACTGGTACTTTTGTCTGACTGAACAGATCTAGTTATCACCTGTCGTTATTGTTTTTTTCTATTGCTGCAGTTGTGAATGGCACTTTAGAAATATAGGCAATAATGTCAATGCCACAGAGTATATGTCTGAAATTGGAATGCTATCTTGGTCCTGCGGATTTTAATTTGTAACATGGATCTTAACTCTATAAAAAATCCAGGTAGAAGTATGCTTTTGGCTTCACACATCTCTTTTGGACTCATTTTTTGCAAACAGAACTGCTCTATTAGAAGCCCCTTCCACAGAGAACTCTTTGTAGGATTAGGACTGTAAGCAAGCTGTGACAGAAATGCCAGCTGTGACATAGGATTGCATGTCAGTGCTGTGGGAAGATGGCGAAAGAGCCTAGTTCCTGCACACTTCTCATTCATAGATTTTGAGGACTTCAGTGTCATTTTACAGTGATATCCCAAGGTTACCCAGCAGATAAGTGATACATCTGGGAATGAAGTCCAGGTGTCCTGAGCCCCAGTCCGCTGCTCTATCCATCCAGCCTCCAAAGAAGCAATGTTTGCAAAGAGCTATAGGAAATGCCCGATTTGCCTGTGTTTCACCCCGGGAATGGAATGCTAGGTCAGCAGTATTTATTTTCTTATCTTGATCCCCCTAATTTTTACTTTTTAAAGAGCTCTCTCTGTGACGGAGCCTCTTGCAAACTCAAAACATGTTGCTAGTAGAGCTTGGAAGATTTCTGGCAAGTTATTGATGCTTGTAAAATGGTGATTCTCAAACTTTGCCTGTGGAGCTTGGAAAATGGTGGTGGGAGGAACCGATCTCCTGGCACCGTGTCAGCTGTGGTCCTGTGTGCCACTCTGATCCCACCGATGACTGGATTTGAGAGCAAAGCACGGCTGGTCCTGCCTCTGCCCTGCGCTGGATTTCACCCCATTGCCCTTGCTCTGAAGTTAACGGGTTTAGAGATACGAACTCGCTGTGTGTTTCTTGGTCTGGAGCTAAACAGATTGCCGCACTTAAAAGCCCCACCACCCATTGCTACAAATCTATTAAACATCTCCAGTTAACCATACAACCTCCTGCTTCAGCAGCTGAGCATGTAAATTCCTGTGACCAAATAGCTGCACAGTTAACTGCTTTCACATGTGCTCCCACCATGCCCATCTCAAAAGGCGAAATCCTAGCCCAGCTTCGCCCCACGGGCAGCCGGCCGGTGACCAGGACACGGCTGTTTTGGGGGTCAGATGGAGCACCCTGGAGCCTTACTCTTTACAACTCCCTAGGAGTGGGGCAGAGGGTAAGCGGGCAGAGGCAGCCCAGGTGACAGTGGGACCTCTGGCTTGCCCTCGTCCTCCTCTCCGCCTGGCACTAAGAGCCAGTGGCCGCTGGTGGAGGCCACACTTGCTGCCAGGCTTTCCCAGGACCTGATCCTGGTGGAGCTGGGCGATAGGGTTCATGGTGGCTCCCCAGGCATGGCTTGGTGTGCCCTGGGGTGCTCCCTCCCACAGCCCCACCGCACCTACAGGAGGGGAAACCGCTTTTATTTTTCTACCTCCCGGGCTGCGGAGAGCTTTTTGTTCAACGTGAAACAATGCATATTCGGGCAGAAAGCACTGTGGCAGGTCTGAGGGGCAAATAGTTTCCCCCAGCTGCCCCCTGGCCCGTCTGGTTGTTATGGCCCTGCCGCCCTGGGGCTGTGCTCTGCGTGCTCACCCTTGAGCGTGGTGCAGAGGGGCAGGGGGGCCCGGGGCCAGCCCAGCACAGAGGCCCGGCGGTGGGTGCCTGGGCAGCCGAGGCATGCCAGCAGCAGTGCTGTAAGTAACTGGCCACGTTAGAAACAAAAGGGCTGCGTCCTCCTCAGTCTGGAAGCAGGGGCCAGAGAGCCCTCTGTGAAAGGCAGCGGTTAATTTGAAACACAGGCGAAAATCGCGGCGGCGCTGGGAGCGTGTTTGCCTTGGCTGCTCTGAGCCCCGCGCTGCAGCACCGAGAAGGCCCCTGGCCGCCGGCCAGGCTGTAATAGTTCCTTTCGCTGTTGTTCACAAAGGCATTCAGGAAAACAATTGAGTGCAATGAGGGCCTTCCMGTTCCGGCGGCGTGCGTGCCTCTGGCGAGCGGAGCCCGGGCCGCGGGGACCCTGCCTGGCCTGGGGGCAGCGGTGGGGCCTGAGGCCACGCTTGGCCCCGCTGCGGGCCTGGCCGGCTCTGAGGGAGCCGCCTTTTGAAAGCTGTTTCTCCCACCCCTCGAGGCACAACGGGATTTCTCCCGGCAAACAAAAGGAAATGTCACAGCCATATTTTGGTGTGGGGGTTATGGGTGTGCAGTTTAAAAGGATTTATCAATGCAAGAGCTGGGGCTTTTTAAAGTGTCCAGATAGCAGGGGCCACACACCCGCAGCACGCGCAGCTGCAGCCCTGTGAAGATGATGGTGTGGTTTTCCTCTGTGGGAGGAGGAATACATTGCAGTGCTACAGGGCACCCTCATAGCTGGGTCTGAGAGGCAGTGTTGAATGAATTGCTTTAAAATAAAAAAGCCACTCACGTCACACTGTTAGTTATATGGGTATAAAGTCTGCACATGAAGCAGGCCTCAGGCTACCCAAGATGTCAGCTATGCAAAGGAAATCATATGGAACATAAACTAATAAGGACAGAAATGCTCAAATTACATGCCGTTTGCATTACCTGGGGCACGGCAGCAATAAAYGTGAACACAAGGGAAGCTTGGCAACTCTCTCCCTCCTTGTACATGTACAACCACACCAATTGTAATGGAGCCAGCCAGGTGCTGGGAATGCCCCTTCACAGCTCAGGGAAGCTCTGAGACTGCCTGAGACCTTGCAGGATCCTGGCTCTTAGTATCTAGCACTTGCTGAAGTGTTAAAACACCACCAACTTAGAGAGAGCGGCTTGACGTCCTTATGTAAATTGGGACAACCCTATCAAGGCCATGTTTATGCTTGTTAATAGCCCTGGTTCACTGCTGGAAGGTAGTCCTTCGTCCATCTGTGACAGGACAAATCTCAACGTACAGAAAGCACCTGGTGGCCTTGTGCTGATGGAGTTAATGGAAAGTGAGGTCAGCAAATCCTGGATGGATGACAGGATCTAAGAGTCTGATGTTTCACATCTGGGATGGCCAACTGGTGGTCCAGGAATTGAACCAGGCCACAGCGTGTTTTTTTCTGGCTCTTGGGAATGCTGGCCTGTTCACATGAATATTTCAAGGGGCCCAGGAGGAGATGTGTCATGTTCTACCTCTTTTTAAAGACAAGCAAGCTGGGAGCATGACGGTTTTCATATACTGTAGTGTAGCCCAGACATGTCCTCTGGTGTTCTTGCCTGCTGACTCTTTAGCTGGACACAGACGTTCTTCTCCCTGCACAAGTCGGCCATCCATGTTTTAGATGATGGGAGGAGAGAGGGGGATTGTCTGCATCCCAATCACCTTGCCTCTGTCAGCTAGGCAAGCTGTCAAGCTAAGGCACTAGCAGCCAAAGCTGTAGCTAGTTAAGCTAAGGCAGAAGGGGATAATCAGTGGTAGGAGGGAATTGTGTAGGGCAGAGGACTAGAGGGCTTTGTGATCACCTGTGTGAAGCTTGTTCAACTAAACTTTTTGGTGTCACAACTCTACAGAGCATTTTTTATTATAGTGACCTTACATTTCTTTTTTTTTCCAGGTTATTTGGGCCTTGTCTAGACCCTTGCCTTTCGAAACAAACAAACTTCACAAAGTGAATCAATACCTTAGGTGGCAGAGTTCATGCAGTTCAGAGCCTCAGGTGAGCAAGACGAATTTTGTTTCAACGCATGTGAGTTTGTTGAGGAGAATGCTGCTGGGAGTCACTGAGATTTTTATCCTGGACTTTAGGAGGAACTGAGATAGGTCTGTCCTGAGCTTCCTTGCAGATATGAGCTTGTGGGCCAAATTGGGCACAAACATGCTACGACATGTTCCTGATGCCAGGGTAATTCCATGTGGGCCAGGACAGGCTCCAGAGGGGTTCATCAGCCCCCGATAATGTCACAGGGAGAGGCCCACCTTGACTCAGTACAGCCCAGAGAAGCTGGGCAGCCGGGAAAGAAGCAGCTGCCTGGGCTGGTATATAATAGTAAAAACTGGAGTCAGAAACCTTGGCTGTAGCATGTTTTCTGGCCTCTTTCTAGCTCCCCCCACCGTAGCTAGTGCCTGCTATCTTGCTCTAGGGAAATAACTGCTTGTTGGGTGAAGCCTTGCACGTGCTGACGTGGCACTCTCACTGTTGTTGCAGCTCGAGTTCTTCAGTTTAGGGATCAAATTTAAAGGTGTTTCCTTGTTCAGGAGGCAGGAATGCTAAAACTGTAACTTTGAGTCGTTAAGTGATGTCTCTCGTCAGAAGCCTGTTAGGATTGAGTTGTGCACATATGACCATTGTAATAAAATAAGCTTTTTCTTTTGGGCTAATGCTCACCTGACATCTTATTACAGGAATTTGTATTGGAAGGACCATAAGCTTAAGGGCAGGTGCACTGGTTATACAGGAGACCATCCATTTTTCCAGTGTAGTTGACAAGGCCTTTGGCATATTGCAGCCTAAATAAATTTTTATTTTTAATTTAATGACATTTGAAAAGCACTTGGACTATTTTGAACTGGGTTTCTTTCTAAATGCATTCTAAATGTGTTGGTTTTTTTTTTTACATACACCCTAAATTCAGCTGATCTTTAAACATGAATAGTTTGTGCGAGACCTTTGGGCTGTTCCCAGTGTCTGCAAAATGAGTATTGGTTGCTTTTTTCTTTAATGCTAGCAATTGAATTATACTGTTTTGTATTTCAAGACTATTCTGGCAGGGGAGGGGCTTGAAAATCTACCTGGAAAAGTCATCAACAAATAGTCCCAAGAGCACAAGCTGCAATTTTCAGGTGCATTTTTCTTCTTCCACATCAGAGGCAAGTGGCGGGTATATGCTACCTCAAGCAAAAAAATCGCACAGTTCTTGTTGCTGTTCAGACTGGAGAGGGATGCACTGCATGTTTCTCTTTTGGGCAGAACAGTTGTATCTCACATCTAGCAATACCAACAGGGACTTCTAAAAAGCAGTCTCCCCTGAGTGTCACACCTTATCATATTTGAAGAAACACTAGCAACTGTGTTTCAGTTACAGTGAGTTTGTAATGTTCCTTTATCTCTGTGAAGTCTTAGTTTTCCTAGAAGTTGTGGCAGCCCATGAAATGGACTTCGTTTTGGAGTTATAAACTCTGAATTCAAATTTTATCACTTCTTGGAGCTTAACAGAACACTAGGTTTGTGATTTTATTCACAAAGCTATGGATCATTGCAAATTGCTTCCTACTATTTGACAGCTTCCTTTTTAGAAATTTCAACACTCCAGCTATCTGCCTTCAGCAGTGTATGATTCTAATCACTGCTATGATTTCATAATCCCCCTTTAATTCAGCAAACATTCCAGATTATCAACATATGTGATTTGTATTTTGGGAGAGCACAGTGCAGCAAAATTTTCCTGTTGTCAGGCTTTTAGGTTTTGTAGCTGAAAGGTGCATATTGTTAACCAGGGGTAATTTCTTAGATATAGTTTATAAATACATGTAACTATTTTGGGTTGTAGAGATGACATTCCCTTCAATGAATGTAAGAAGTAAAGCTGCAGAGTTTAAAGCCAAATTCAGCAGGAAGAAAGAAAATTACTTCCATATATCTTCTGTATGTCATTAAATGGAAAATGAGATAATTCTTCCGTACATCTGAAAACTAAATAAAGAGGTCTATTCTCCTCTCAGTGTCTGCGGATAACTTCAGCTAATTTTTGTGGCAGTTATGCACATTGATGGGAGAAAAGATGCCTCAAGTAGGATGATACGGTATACATATATTACTAAATAAAATGCTCATTTTACTTAGGATAATCCATCTTTGTTCTAGATATATGTATGCATTCTTCTTACAGCAAGTATTTCAGTTGTCAGGATGACTTGATACATTTGTTCTTTGATGTCAAATTCAGTTGCATCACTGTGGAATGGTTGCTACAGAAACCCCAGCACAGTTTTTAAATGTATTGAGTTCACTCCTTTTTACTTAGAGAAGCTGGATTTGATTTCTTTCCTGTAAAGAAGTTCATAGTAAAATGGGTGAAACCTCTAAAACTGCAGCAATAAGCGTGGCAAAAATACCCAGATAGTGAGATCAGAGACAATAAGGAGAAAAGCAATTTAAAGTCCAACAAACAAAGTCTATCTCTTGATAAAATGCTCCCTGTTGTAATTGAAACCAGAGCTAAATTAGATCAATACCAAAATATTAAAGTGTGCCAAACCTGTTTTCTGTAGGCTTTGCTATAATTGGATTCTGATGTGAGAGATAGCTTAAGTAGGCAAAGTCTGTTGACTCAAGACCATGATTATTCATAGAAAAAGAGCTTCCTGCTAAGGTATACAGTACTTTTATCTGGTGTTTCTTGAAGAATAATACATTTCTATCTTGCCCTTCCATGCTGATGCATTTGAAGTCCGTATCTTGCCTACAGTAAATCTCTGTCTTGCTTAACAAGAAACTATTTCACTGTATAAGCGAGGCATATTGACAACAGATTTAACCCAGACAACTCAGCTTTATTCAATCAGAAGAATGCTGGCCTGGTTTCAGGTTTCTGGGATACAGGCACAAATGGACATGCCCCAAGTAGAATCCATTTGTTTTCCCATGAATGCACCTAGTAGGAGGTCAAATAAAAATAAATATTTTGGCTGTTCAGAACAAGATAGATTATTGGAGTATTTGTGATTCAGACTGGAACTGTGATTACAACAAGCAGAGGTAGCATCAGAAATACGTTCTGTTGAGAGTAAAAAAACCCATTGTTTTCTCTCTCTCTCTGTTTTAAACTGAGGTTATTCCTTGTCTTCACTAATCAGATTTATGAGAATAACTACCTGTATCTTAATGCCCCTCACCTCTTTGTAGAAGTTGTTCTGTTCAGGAGTTAAGGAAGAATAGCCATTTGTGTAGCCTGTTAGGATTTTTTTTTAATATAGGTGTAACTTATGCAAAGGAGTAGTTTATGGACTTCCCCTGTGATAGTAAGAATAAATCAATTTAGATCCAGTATAGCAGGGGCCCCAGATTCTCTATGGAGTTCCAGCAAACAATGGAATAAATTGTGCAAGGGCAATTTGTCCCTAATGTTTTTGGCTATTTGATTTTGTTGAGGTTTTGCTGGTATTATTTAGATATTCACTGTAATTTATACTGCAGTGTAAAAAAACCCTGCATATTTGCCTGCAGGGGAGTGAGTGCTTACTGAAACAATCCTTTGAACATAATAAAAATGAAATCCCCAGGTAATAAAAAAAATCCCCGGCTTTTATGAATAATGCATTTGTGGAGCGGGGAGGGGAGGAAGTGCTTTTTAGATTTATTCCCCCCTCTGCCCCCCACTTAACCTGTTGGCAGAAATAAAATCTAGGTTGGGAACGGGTTCCTACATTGTGAATGTGTTCTCAGACTTTTTTTTAAGGTCCTGGCCTAAATGCTGCAACACAACCAGACACTAAATACTGGTAATTCTGATTTATTTGTTTGTTTGTTTGTTTTTAAAGTCTGTGGGTGTCTTCCCCTGTGTATTGACCATCTGGTTGTGGGTTAGACTGTTTGGGATATGCCTGGCATGCTGAAAAGCAACACAAAATTGCAAACTGGTTGGAGGCCCATTGACGATGGTTTGTTTGGGGTCCTCAGTGAGCTTTGACAGAGAGCAGGTGTTGTGATGATAAATTCAGGATGGGGTTGAGGATTTCTCTCTTCAGCTGGTAAATGTGTGGGAAATGCTGGAGGCACACTGTAAAAATAAGTGGTACTTATTCAGGAGATACTGAAATGGAAACACTTTTGTGTCACAGTCTCAATGGAAAAGCTGTTTGAGGATTTTAATGGATTTCACCCAATAGCAGTGGTTTGGGTTCAGCGTAGGAGGATCCAGACTCAGAGCTGAATTTTGGCTGTTGAACCTAAGTGACACTTAAAAATGGAGTTTCAGTACGGTTCCCATGAACAAGTGTCCCAGTCGTGAAAACTGCCACAATACCTATTGCTGTACCTTTGTTTTTTGGCAGTGCAAAGCCTGTGCTCCACAGCCATTGCAGAAATCCCATACTTTCTCCGTCATTTCATCAAGTGACTTGGACAAGCTATTGGTTTCCAGTTCTCTCTCTCACTGAGATAATTGCTTTGTAGGGTGGAAGAAAAGAAAAAAAGCTGACAGTTTCCAAACTGAGGATACTGGAGGAAATTTCCGTAATGTGTGTGAGGGGTGTACATCAGGCAGTAGAGAATCAGTTCTCTCAGGGTTTGATTTCTAAGAGTCTCAGCAGATGTGGCGCTCTTACAGCCAGTTAAACTTTGAATAATCCTTTCAGGAATAAAATATATTTTCTGTGACTATGATGGTGCCAAATCATTTTAAGTTGCCAAAAAGCTGCTTTGGAAGGACTTGAGGAAACCACAGCTGGGAATTGTGTCACAGATATAAAATGAGATTTATTTACTCTTCTACATCCAACACTGAAATAATAAGGAAGACAGGAACAGATGAAAGAAACATTTGCTTTTTACAGATTTTCTTTCCTTTTTTTTTTTTTTTAATTTAATTTACTTTTTATAGAGTTTCTGTAGCAAATCTGCATTTTCAACAGGGACTTAACGCTCTTCTCACTGAGGTCATTGGCCAAATGAGTACTAGGAATGAGTCTAGTGATGCATTTTATGTTTTGGGGGGAGGGAGGAGAGTGCACGTGCTTCACGACTCAGCAGCATCTTGAGGATTTCAAAGCGCCATGTTCAGTTTGCAGAGCCTGTTTCCAGACCCGTGTTCACTGATGCTCTTCTCTGCACGCTTGTTCTGCCTGTGGACCCTACTTATCTTGTTGCCTAATATCAGAATTCAAGTGGTGCCCAGCGACTGACTTATACTTCCACAAATAATGAATTTGTCACTATGATTTTTAAATGCTATAAAATGCTTATGTATTTTGTGGGTTGCATGGATCCTTGCTTGTGCTAGGAGTGTTTGTGGACTGCCTGTATTTCAGCCTTCTCTCCTGGACAGTGCTTTGAAACTGTAGTCATATAGAAAACTTGCAGATTTTGCTTGGACATATATACCCAATATAGACCGACTCCTGCAGTTCTGTCTCCATGGATCCTAATTTTTTTCAGGGTAAATTAAAAAGGAACAGAACTACAGATGATAATTTTTCATAAGTCTTTACTTTTTGGTGTATTTGCGTAACTGACCAAATTACAGAGTGAGGAGTATATGGTATGCTCTCTTCTGCTTTTCCTTATCTAATTTACTGAGAGATACATTAGCAAGAAATCTCTCTTCTATCCTGGTGCAGGCAGGAACTTCCATAAATCAGAGATGTTAAGGAATATTGTAATAATAGGAATCTGAAAATACAATACAGCTGAGTACATGTGTGTGCGCGTACATCCTATCTCATTCTATTCATGTTTCTAAAAGTATTAAGCCAATAAATTTTGTGTTCTGTTAATATGAATTATTTATTAAAATACTCTTGCTTTGCATCAAATGAAACATACTAGAATGCAATGAATTTTTTCCTCAAATGAATGCCCATTAAAAAATAGTACTTAATTTATTTCTGAGTAACTGATTTAAGCATTGGACAGGTATCTACTTTATAAGCAGCAACTGGCAGGGGAGAAAAAAATGAGGCAGAGCACAGACAAGCAGAAACTGCTAATTGTTATAGGTTCCACACCACTGGAAGAGTAACATAGAGAGCAGTTTTCTACTGGAATGTAGAGACAGCAGTAGCATGGTAAAGAAATTGGAACACGAGGAAAGGTGTTTTAAACAATAAAGACATTTTTAAGGACTCCTTAAGAAGCAGTAGAATTCTTGAAGTGTACAGCATGGAGTCCTTTGTAGGATTAAGGCTTTAGGATTGTATAGTTTCAAACATTGAGATTGGGATTTGAAGAACACACTTCTTGCCAAAAGGCTTGCTTATATTCTACAGTTATTAGAAAATGCCTAAATTGGGCAAACTTGAGAGAAAGGAGCCAAACTTATGCAGGGGAAGATTGGCATGATTGAAATGAAACGATCTAGTTCGCCTTGTATCTTTACAACCCATTCAGATGTTTATGGTAGGATTTGTGTGAGCAAATGTATAATCCCTGAGGCAATCAGTTCTGTAACTGCTGTGTAAGATGCACTTGCCACCATTTCAGTAAAGTTCCATCTGCTACTGCTGGGGATGATTTTGTCCTGTTTTATGGACAGCTATTCCAACAGTTCTGAATGAGCCTATTGTGGATGTAGGTGGTGTTATCAACACTTGTGTTGAAGATTTTTAAGAAAAAAAAAATTTCACTGACGGGGGAGCAATGTTTCCACATTACTATGCTGCAGACTGACATGCGCTAAAGGCTAGACCATCCAGTCCATCTTCCTGGAGTGAATACGTGTTTACTCCAGTTCAGCTGATCCTTTCACATGGCAAAGGTGTGCATGTAGCCTCAACATTAAGAAAGCAAATTAATCTGTGGTTTTAGCTCATACTGCATATGCAGCATCTTTAGGCACTGCAGGCTTTGGGACTCTCACTGAGTATTTCCACTGAGTGTGATTGGTTCARCTTTTCCTCAGGTTTTGCACAACTGTAGCTCTGAGTGAAATTGAGTGCCTCAGTATTATTATGAGGTGGATTTCTATCAAAGTTGTTTTTTCAACCAAATACTGGGTCTTAGAGTATTTATTGTTTTTTTAAGAACCTGGTCCTCATGGACAGCTTCTCTTTCTTGTTTTAGCTTTGGAAAACAGAACATTAGAAGAACAGAGACTAAACTAACATGATGYTCTTCTGGGAAAAAGGGCCAGTGTTTCCTAAGAAGGTTTACAACAAGGCCAGGTTTTGTTGTTGTTTGCAATCCCTGCCTTATACCCACTGCAAATGTTAAGAGATGCCTCATATTCTCTTTGAGAGAGATGAGGGTTAAAGGAGACTTGAACTATTTTATTGCTACTTTGGCAATGTCAGTAGACCCAGTTTGATACCTTGCTATTTATCACRTGCTTGCAGCAGATGTGTTTAGCTCTTTTTTTAAACCACATAATAGGTTTTCTTGTTCTGATTTTGTAAATTGATTTTTCAGTAAAGTTCTGAACTTTATTGTATTCATGACTTTACTAGATGCCAAAGAGAGCAATCCTCCAAATTGAGGCTTTAGATGTAAAATACTAACAAATTCTTTGCTGGACCTAATACATCTCCTGAGAGAGTACTCTATGTTCCTGTTCCTTATGGTAGTGAGTTAAAAGATCTTGGATAAATAACTTGTCTGCTGTTCTCACATTTTAAATTAACTCCTTGTTAATATAATCAGCAGCAGCTCCTCCTGTAGTTTTGGAGCCTTTTCTTGGTACCACATATCATTGGCTTCTGTATGACTTAAAACTCCCTTGGAAAATGCTTGTTTCTGTGATGGTGTTTTCTTTCCTCTAACTGAACAGATCTGTGAATAGTGCAATGAATACTATATGTTGTAATTGGCCTTTTTCTTGGATTGGTGATAGGAATCAGTTGCCTTCACTTGCTTCTCACTTGCTTTTCTATTCTTTGAATCCTTCAGACTTAGTGCAGTTACAGCATGTTAGGTTTCTCATATTTGAATATCTCCTGAAAAATAATAGCCTTCTAGTTCTGTTGTACTAACTGTTGGTGTCCTAGGAAATGTTGGAAGAGCCACTCAGTCTCAGATACTGAAGTAGATTTCCTACTAGGTTTGTACAACTTCTGTGAATACAATTCAGAGGAAAAGTTGATTTTCTTGTGCAGTGCTATTGATATTTGTGGAAGAGATATTATTAATGTTTTGGAATAGTATGAACAGATCTCTTTCATACAGGCAAAAAGTATGAAAGATAAAAACAAAAACCACTGTACCCAAGACTAAATTTTGTTGCTAGGAAAGCATGCCAAAAAAGACTTTGAAACTACTAACTTCCATTCGTTATTTGATGTATCTGTATTACAAATCAGTGTTATTTGGCAATTTTTGGAAGAAAACATTTGCATCTACACTAGCAATTTCATGTGATGCTTCAGCTGAGTATGTCTTAAATGGTGAACTAATAAAGTGGTTTTAAATGGAAATTGAAATKATGTCTTTAAAGAAAATTATAGTGATTAATACTTTAGTAACTTAAATATTTGCTTAGGGAAATATGTACAGGATGGAAGAATTTTCTAAACAGTTTCAGAAATACCTGTCTGCCTTGCAACACATTCAGGGACTTGGATTGTTTCTTACAGCATAGAAGATTCAGTCTTGCCCAGAGGACCAAAACAGGTCAGTGTCCCAAAAGATAACATTGTCCGGGAATGAGTAACAGTCCTCCTGATGATCTGAAGAGAGACTGTCTTGGAGGGTGAAAAAACTGGCAGAAGAATTGCCATTTCTAAGCTCTGGAAGCTTGATTATTCTAGAGTTACTTGCAAAGGAAATTCTGTCATTTAAAAACAGAGAAATCCCAATGGAGTTTAATTTGACATTTTGTAAATCAACTGTACAACTGTGTTTATGAAAACACAGGGACCGTGCAATGCTCTGATGTTCTATTATTTTGTAAGGGTAAGAGATCATAGCTAGCAGTTTTCAGGGGTTTTCCTCTACAGCCATAGAGTCTGTTCACTTGAAGGGTAGGAAAGCATGCAGAAAAGACTGCAAGTCTCTTCAAAAAACATCTAATCAAACTTGTTGTTTGTTCATTATAAAAACAGAAATTGCACACTGCTCTTCCTGTAGCTTTTCTTCCTTATTATCTCTGGAGGTGCTATCTTCAGTTTGCAGTAGCAGCTTCTATCAAGGTCTGTGTTGGTGTAAAGTCTGTGTGGAATAGCAGTTCTCAGTGGTCAAAGGGTACTTTCAACCCCACTTGCTGACATGTAGCTAGTATGACATTGAAATGAGGTAGCCCGCAAAACAGTGAAGGATCACAAAGGGTGGGATGTGTCAGTTCTGAAATTGCAGTTTACAGCACATTTTCTCTGAGGGAATATGCCAGAGGTGTGGAGGCCTTTGCCCTGGGGGGGATGCTGTTCCCCACCTCTGTACTGCTGACAAGGAGTTTTTCTCACTGTTCTCATGCTGCAACGATATCGTGCCTTTTCACTGGAAGCTGTGCTGAAGCGTTGGTGATTTTTTTGGCTTTCTTTGCAAAACTTAAGTGACTTGCATGATTTTGACTGAAGTAAAATCCTAGTTATAAGTGGCCACCATGGCCTGAGGAGGCCTCTTGACTGAAAGGACCATTAGGGCAGAACCACAACTAGCAATCGCTCTCTCTCAAGTGTCCTAAAGCTGTGTTGACCTGCCTGTTTGACTTTCAGGGAAAGTGAGTATGTAAGCTTGTCTGAGATATGACAGCCCAATAAGAGGTTAGCCGGTGTCCCAAGCGAACAAAGTTGTGTCCAGATTAACACAGGGGTGTTTTAGATAGAAAAGTTGTGGATGGAGAAACTTTTTTCTTCATGTGGTAGCAAAAGTCAAAAGGTACGTAATCTCAAAAGAGCATTCCTGTGTCTGGTGCAGTTAGTGGGACAGGGAAACCCAGAACTTGGGTACTCTGGAATACAAAAGGAGCAGTGCTATGTCTCAGGGATGAGAGAGACTTCTAGATGGAGGAGCAGGGAGACACAGAAACAGTGGGGTGGTAAATGAAGGTGCAGATCAGTAAGAAAGGGATTCTGAAAGCATCCAGTGTGGGAGGGCTCAGGAGAAGCATATAAATGAATGGAGAAAGAAATCACAATATAATGAGGAAGAGGTGCATGCACAACTGTTTGTATTGGTTATAACTTCAGCACATACTTTCAATCATTCAGCTTTGTTTCTTTGAATTAAAAACTGTTTGTGGCCTGATCGCTGGCCTGTTCTGCAACTGTTTCTTGCAAGCAAGGGAGAAATTACGGATGTGACTGCAGCATGCTGTGGAAATATTTGAGCTTCCTAAATACTAGCTAACTCAAGTGCTGGAAGCAATCTTTCCACAAGAATTTGGAGATCAATGCAGTAAAATTTATTTAGCAGGCAGGTTGTTAGTGTTTTGCAGCCTTTGTATGGCTTCATGCTGCTGCGATCAGCCTACTAAACTATGTGGCTTGGATTTAACTATGTAACAGTCATGGCCATTGCAGAGGTACCTTGAATGGAACATCTTATCCAGAGCCAGCTTCTACATGAGGGCATGAGGACCTACTGTGGCAGTGAGACTGAAGAAGTCGAGGAGCAGAGGTGTCAGACTTCCAAAAATACCTCTGGGGTTGAACAGATTTCAAGGAACCTTCTTGGCCAACATTGTCATATTGTGGCAACCCGGAGTCTAAAGCAGGGACATTGTCATTCTCTGTTTTGGTACAATGTCTAGCACCAAGAGCTTTGTATTTGGTTGAGCCTTAAGCATCAGCTTAAGAAACATCATGATGATCTGTAGCTTAATATTCAGTCGTGCCTGTTCAAGGCTACCAGCTGTTGTTTACAGAATAACTGTGGTGGGTGTGTTGGTCGATACGTGCCCAGTTTGGGCAGCACGATGAGAAGGTGGAATACTCCCTTCCCCTGCCCCCCCAGGAAGGCTCAAGTATAAAAAGAATCCTTGGGAAAGTCTGCAGTGGCAGTAGGGAATTATAAACCAGGAGTAAATGAAGTCATGCCGGGGCATACTTCTGCCCCCACCGTCAGAGGTGTGGCGGCAGCAGCCGCCCGTTCCCTCGCACGGCGGGTGCGGTTCAGCACCCTGGCCAACACTCCGCTCCGCCCCGCTCCCCGCCGCTCCCGCCGCGGCGGCGTGCGCCCACCTCGCCCCGGCCCCCGCCGCTGCCGGCATGGGTCAGGGCTCTGCCAGGGCACGCTGTGGAGGCCTTGGTCCCAGGCAAGTGGGTTGGATGCCCTATGCTGTCCGGCACAGGCGTGTGAGTGAGTGTGTATGTGGTTAGAGGGTGGGGATGGAAGATGCTCATCTCTGTATTCCTTCTCCCTTGTGTACATGAGTGTAGAGCCTATTAATTCTTACACCTGATAAAACTCTGCAGAGATTTACATGCAAGGGATAAGATCAGCTGATCATGGTTGCAAACATGTGGAATTTATAATAAATGAGCCTATTTAACCAAGCAGGAAACAACTGGCCCATAAGAGAGTGCGCAGCACGCTGATTATAGGAGAGCTGGAAAATCCTGGTTGTGGAAAACCTGCATAATTCCAAGTAAATAGGGAGACTGGTGAAGTCCTGTGCTCTTTCAGAACCTAGGTTCTACAGAAAATTTGGAGCTGAGGTTTTCCACTTACTTCTGCATCTAATTGACCTATCTGATCTTTTTGCTTACTCTTCCCCCATTGTGCAGCTGTTAATGTGGCTCCCAGCTCCCAGAAGAGTGCACAAAGGGCACTTCTTTTTTGTACACGCAGCTTTCAGGGCACATGCTTCACAACATGAACACCTGTGTATATCTGAGTGCTGGCTTCCCTCTCCTGCAAGCACAGATGTCACACTCAGTGCACTTGCTGAGTTTGTGCTGCAGAATAGCATGGAACCAAATGAAGGCAGCTTTTGGAAAGCTTGATGCAATAGTATCTCCCCGCAGCTCTGACATGCCTTGGCAAGTGGATGGAGTTGTTCACTTTATTACTGAGGGCCCATTGTGCCCAACTAGCTGAAATCTGTGGCAGTTTTTTGCTGGACTTACCAACTGGATGTCTCTCTTCCTCCCATCCCTTGCTTTGGTCTTCCTCTAATTGAGGGGACATAGCCAGGGTGCTATGTGTAACGTAATGTGAGTGCCTGTTGCAGCTACTCTGTTTGCCAGCATTGTGTCTATTCACCACCTATCATCAGAACTCTGTGAAACAGAGAAAGATAGCAGATAACAGAAAGCTGCTCCTAAACTTCCAGGATATGTCTTCTTCCTAGTGGGAGTGCAAGGAAAGGCCTTGCTCTTCTGAGAGTGTCAGTTATCTGCCTGTTAAAAATAGGAGGTGTTTATTTCTCAGACCTCTGCTTTTCTGGCAAAGTTGGTTAAAATTGGCCAATGGCTTCAGAAGTTACTGGAGAAGAGGGAATTTATAATCAGACACAGACAAGCTGGCTTTATGTGACTGTGTGAGCCTCATTTCTTTAGGAAACCATGGTAAAATATGTGGATACAGTTGCAGTAATATTAAGGTTAGAGTTCATGCTGGCCTGTATTTCTCTCTCAATTTTTCTAGCATGATGGTGTTAGTCAGCCTGGAGCTTTTTGAAACTTTTTATTCCATATGCAGAAATTTTTCAAACCTAGCTTCTCTATCTTCCCTGATTTTCCCTTGCTGAGCTTAATTATTAGGTGTGAAAAGTGAACACTTTAAAAATAGAGGAGCCTGCATGGAAATGTTGCTGGCTAGATTTTTTTTTTTTTTTTTGTAAAAAACTTAATATTGGCAGAACTTCCTGATTCATTATGGTCCTAAAACAGCATTAAAGCATTCTGGCTAGATAGATTCCTTTGTGGCTTGCCAGGAGTCCCAATCGCCATGATGATGTTACTTGAGAAAGGAAACATGCTCTACATTTGGGAGCAGGGCTGTGTCCTGTATCAAGCACAGTCAGGGAGAGTGTTAACTGTGTTCCCTCAATCTTATTTTTTCATTCAAACCCTGCCTGTTGGACTATAAGGTGGCTATAAGGACTATAAAGACTTAAGTGTAAGGGAAAGAGATGGAAGTATTTCAAGGGGGAGAAAAAAGCACTGCCTGACATCTGTGGATTTTGTTTGCAAGGTTGGAAGGAGGTAGAATTGCCCACATAGGAATCAATTCCCGTCTTTTTGCTTGCCACAGTGTATCAAATAGGTACAGAAAGGTTGAATGGAGAGGTACCTATCTGGTCATGGTTTCCTCATCAGATTCAGTGTATATGGGAAAAGGCAATCCCTTTGTGTGAAGTGTAACCTTTAGCAGGCTTGGCCTTGTATATTGAATAATGGGATGATAGCAGATGTGGCAGGAGACATTCAGGCTTATTTGCTCCTACAAATGAAACAGCTCTAACAGGGAAAAAAAAAAAGCCTTAACAGAATTAGCTAAAAAAAAAGTGTCAGACAAAATTGTGCTTTGAATGCATTATAAGAGCTTACTGTTTTGCAGTGAGAAAAGACAGTCAGGTGTTGATAGCATGTAGGAGGCAAGAGCTGTTATTAGTGAGTGGGAAGAAACACATTGAGTGTGGTGTGGGAGTAGGGCAGATGGGAATGAATCTAGAGGCTCTTTTGGAATTACTCATATTCTGAATCATCATCTTAACAAACTTACTCAAAGCCCCTGGTGCAGAACACCATCATCCTCCAAGGTCCCACAATATTGCCATGCTGAGCATGGCATTGAGAGGGATGTTGAGTCAGCTCTGTGTGCAATAGTAGTATCAGATGTTCAGTGAGGAGTTTAAGTAACTACTTCACCCAAGTAGGTTGTGACTACAATACACAGGTGGGATGCATATCCATTAATTCAAGCCCTCTGTGGGATGAAAAAATGGTAGTATATTGTTATTAAGGTAGTTAGGAGTGTCCGTGCAGAACCATTAATGGAACAATTTCCACACTCATCCACTTGTGAATGCAAGGGCTTTGTTGCCAAGAGTCTAGCTGTGCATAATACTTGGTGGGAGACATAAAAACGTGTCCGAACGGCCTAAGATGTGCCTGGAAATGTCTAATGAGAGAGCTCTTCCTTGGACTTGACATACATGCTGTGTGCTCTGACTGGAGACACATGGTGATGGCGTTATAAATCTGGTCCTGGCCCTACAGACCGTGGTTTTGTCTACACCATCTTTTGAGAGGCACTGCAAGCTGTCTGTCCAGGCTCCAAACAGCCGCAAAATGAAGGAGACAACAACAGATGGACTCAATCCAGCAAGTTTGGTACTGGAGGTGTAGGCGTACCCAGACTTACACAAACGCGAGCATGCCACAGTCTGGGAGTAAGAGCCCTGTGAAAAGTGGCAGAGCTGCTAAACAAAGGCCTTGTGCCTCTGACCATTTGGTGACAATGTGACAGCTCAGTGGCTTGGAAAAAACAGCAGCAGAGGGACTTCCCCAGGACTCCCTGACCTCCAGGGCTGTACTGCGTGTTTGTACGCTGAAGGCTTGTGGTGAGGACCTTTTGAGTTGCCTCTCTGGCAGTATCTTTTACCAATTGCCACCTTAACCTGCCACCACACAGTAGGAAAGTTTCACAAGGAAACTTGTTTAGAAACAGGTCTGTAGAGCAACTTTATGACTTTCACCAAGTATACTGTGCTTTTTATACTCACCTATGTCTTAAAACATGCTTGGCAATCTGGAGAAAACAGTAGAAGCTGTGAGGATGTTCTCCCTTTATCTTTTCCTGGCGTCTTCAGGAAGAGCACTAACAGTCGCTGGGTTAATGCCTGTCTTCTGCCACTACCTTAGGGCTGCACTGGGCCAGCTACAGTGTCTCCCTTTAGATATTAAAGGTAGGCACATTCTTGGTGAATAGAAAATACCAACAGAAGCAGATTGATAGAGAGCTTAACACAATGAAGCCTGTTCTCTGGGCTTGTCACAAATCCATTAACTTCTTCACTAATGGATTCTAATTCTGAACTTTTTTGATCATATTCTAAAAGAAAAGAATATATAATTTTACCAGACTATTGCCTGCAAATATACACCTTCCTGTTTGTTGCCTTTATCTGTTGCTGAATGTGCTTGTAGCTATATTTTTACTTCTTCTGCTTTTGTCTACTAATCTAGTTTACCCCCAAAGGACTAAAGAAGATTTCTTTTACAAATTTACACTTGAACTTCCTAGCACAAAGCGGTGGTTTTGCTCTCAGGTTTCAGGGGTGGTGATGAAAGGTATTTCCCACAACACTTGTGAAATTTAAATGAAAATGAGTCTCTGCATTAAATTTTTATTGCACTTCATATGTAGTATTACATTTATTGGACATTCTTTCTGAGGCTTTTTATGGTGGGATTGCTTGGTGTTTCCCGACCTTTGTCATTAATTTTGACTCAGATGATACACACATTTATGTAATGTTTATCTATATACATGGATGGGTAGCTAGCTAGCTAAATATTAATATATTTACAGTTTGTTTCTGGACAATTGTTGTCCTATCTGAATAGTAGTGGAAAAAAAGAAAAAGAAAGATAACAGGAAAATATATTTTCATTTCCAAACTATCAGGTGGCTGAAAAGTGGGGACAGGAGAGAGGAGGCAGAAAGGAAGGAAGGAAGGAATCAGTGAATAGTCGTAACAGAGAGGTGAAAACACACATCTTAAAAAAAACAGTAAAAACTGTAGATTCCTTCTGTGTTTTTCTGAAGCCCTGAAAGAATTTAAAATTGAAAAACTTAGGCTAATTGAGAGCATTATATTGATTGGCCCCAATTTTCTTTCTTTCTTTGTTTTCAATCCAGCCTCTCTCATTATAACCTCTTAAAATAAATAAATAACAACTCTCTCTCTATAAATATCTGAGAGAGTCATTCTTATATAATAGCCCTTTCTTGCAGCAAAATTTATCATTATAACAATACTGTAGTAGTTTTGCTGGCAGAATCACAGCCAATCAAAGCTATTACAATAATGGAACATTTCATGGTTTTGGAAATTAAATGTGTAACCATGACACTGAAATGTCTCTTAAATCATATTTGGAGATGTATTTTTCACCAAATGATTTGCACATTATCTCGTTCCATCTGAATTTTATTTTCATCAAAATTACACCATCGATTTTTTTCCTTTTTTGTTTCTGCAGCAATTTTGCAATAGAACTTCCCATCTGCTTTCACTTTTTGTAAGTTTGATCATATTTGTTCAAGAAGCAGATCTAAACCTTATTTTATCATGAGGCATAATTTAACAGCTGACTAATGGTCAAACTGTAAATTATGCTGTAAATAACTAGCATGCTAAGTTGCAGGAGTATTACTGTCATCAAAATTAGTAGCTGTACTAGTTTCAATACATTAAGAAATTGGCTAATGCAGTGATTGTTCCAAGACCTGGGATCAGTTCAGGGCATGTGAATCCTCAGGAGTTTTACCTGTTGAAGAATCATGGGAGCCAGGCATTTTTGAGTAAGAAAGGGTAGAAATCTGCAGGTGTTTGTTCTCTATACACATACTGAGTCTTTCCTGAGGTGTTTGCGTGCACCTGGGAGCCGTTTTTGGTACTGAACTAACATGCAATCTCATCTTTGCTATGAACTGTATCTGTCTCCTGTTTAGGGGAACTTCATAAGGTTTGTTAGTAGAGCTCTCTGGACAATTGGAAGGAAAGATAAAATAGAAACTGGAAAACACAGAGAAAATAAAAACATGCAGAGAAGATAAAAATATATCTGTGGTGTGACCACAGACTGCATTCTAACTTGTGGAGCTCAGATGGAACATCTTTCCATTGGAGAACAGACTGTTAGTAAAATCAGTGTTCACAAAGCGTTCACATGAATATATAGCTTTGAACAAAATGTTGAATGAGGAAATGAAGTAAATTCTCATCTTGGTTTTCTTGTTTTGGTCATGAGAAAATGTTTTTTCAGCTTCATAACTTTTGTTTATATGAATTCTAATAAATTTTGTGTGGATAAGAGAATATATGAATATGATTTGCATTTTAGTAACATTCTCAAAATGAAGTGACAAAATTTAAACAAAACAATTAGTGATATCAAGATGCATGGATTTTTCTATACATATGTCCCACGTGTGAGAATGCCAGTGGTTTGGGTGTAACTGGGGGTCCAGACACACTCAAGGTAGTTTCTGCTGGAAGGTAGGTGCAGAGACACTAGACAGGGTTGGTGTGGGTTGGTTTTTTGAAAATGATCCAGGTACATCAGAAGAGCAGTAGGGTTTATTAGTGTGGGTGCAGGTTCACCAGAATGAAGCTCTTCTGGGCTGATGCATCCACAGGCTGCTATGTGAAATCAAGTAGACTCACCGTCAAGGGTCACTGTTAGCTTAGGGATTTCCTCACCTTTGGTGTAAGGATTTGAATGCTATTCCAGGGCACTGGCCTAGTGATGGGATTTTTGGCTGCTCTTGGAGCATGATTTCTCTGATCAGAAATTCCATCTTGTACCCAAGAAAATGTTGCAGACAAAGTTAGTGTGTATATTCCAGCCAAAAGCTTTGGTTTCAACTAATTGACATTTTCTTTTGAAAAACAACTTTGTCAGAAAATGACCAACCAGCTCTGGTTTCACACCCTCTAATCCATCATCTTTGATCTGCTTAATGAAATCAGGGTTCCAGTAGTACTTGCTGCTGGGCTTTTAAAAATCTTTTAAGCTGCCTTCTGCTTTCGTCTAGATTTCTCTTTTACTCGACTCATCTGCAGCTATTTTCCTCTCCTTAGGGAGAACCCTGATCCTGTTTCAATCTCTTTCACAAAGGCTGCCTGCTGGTTTGCTGGCTTTTCTCTCTGCTCTTTTTCACCACAAGTGCCTATAACTAAAATGTAATGGGAAAAAAATCATCCCAACCTATATGCAAACTCAAATCAGGATTACGCTGAGATTCAGGAAAGGTTCAGATCATGGTTTCTTATGAGATCTGGATCTGATTCCTGAATCCTCTGTCTGGTTGGTGCTTGCAGTACTGTCTGCAAACCAGTACTTGCAGGTAATTCTAGTAACCAAGCCACTCATTATTCTGAGTCGTCCCAGGCTGGATTTTGCTCATTGTGATTCCTACTCCTTTTGGGGGGGCTAACTTATCCTGGTTTTAAAATCAATAAAAAATTAGTATCTTTTACCCTGGTTGTCACAGCATCCTATTCCCCCAAATAACCAGATTCATGTATTCTAGACTCTGGTGTTTGGAACTGTCAAAGAGAACTTCTTTATATGGTATTTCATGTTGAAAAGGAGTAACAACACATTACAGCTAAGGGAAATATAGGGGTAGTTCTGGATGTGGTGTGCTTCAGTGAATAAAAGCATTTGCAAATCTACTTGCTTTGATATAGTAGATCGCAAGAACACTTTACACATATCTTTTTCAATATGCCCATAAGTTACACAGGGGGGAAAAAACCCCTCTAACTAAAACTGGCAAGTGTTCAGAAACCACAACTATTCAGTGTATTGCCTGACCATTTTTAAAATGTATTTTGCACTTTTGGTAGATGTTGTAATGCATTCAGCACAGTGTGAAGTCTTGGCATAGATGCTGGGTTCTAAAATAAGATGAGCTCTGCCTTTTAAAAAAGAAATGTTTGCCTGTGAAATACCTTTGCTATTAAGGGTCTTTGGGAAGGAGGACAGGAAATGGTGATGATGCCATCAACAGTGAGAAAACAGATTTATTTTGAATTTTAACAAATAATCACAGCAATGGAAAAAGCCCTTCTCAGTGAACACTGGGTGGGCACAATTTTATCCTCTTTGTATGTTAGTCTACTTCCCCAGATACCTCTTAACAGTCAAACGTGCTCTTGGTTTGTGCATATGAAGGTGGCATTTGATGTGGTAGAGTGGGCAGAGGTCTGCCCCACAACATGCTGTGTTTCTGAGATTGGTTCCTCCTCTGACAACTGCACATCAGCAGCTTCTTTCATGGGGACTGGGCTAGCCAGTGGCCAGGAGAAGCCTTCAGAAATGCTGATGGGTTGGCTGACTCTGTCAGACCCCTTTCAGTGAGCACAGATCCAGATAAAGGTGCAGAGCACCAGAGTCTGTGGCTGATAGCAGTAGGATTTGCTCACCTTCAGCAGGTCTGCAGCCTTGCTCTTGGAGTCAGGTGTGGAAATGTAGTCAGCGTGGTTGTCGTCGTATCGGTAACACACCTGAGAGGTGCCGTGCGATATACTTGGCTCCTGTCCTTAATGTCTGTTGCAGAATATAAAGGCTACACAGATGCTAAGCTTTTGGTAAAGGTGAGGAGGTATTAAGAAATAGAAAGGAAAGGGGGGCTTAAGTATGCCCATGCAAAACCTGTGATGAGCTCCGTATAGGTGAAATTCACACTGTGGCAGTGTGAAGAAAATCTTTGAGTACAAATGAAGCACACTGAGCAATTTGTCATCCAGACTTGGGAATTCTTTCCAGCTCACGTCAAGCTGGAGATCTATGGCTCCCTCCCTCCCAGGTTCTCCTGTGACATGTTTTGTCCATTTGGTTTAGCTGTCCTTGAAAGAGCCTGTGGAACACCCCCATCCTCTCTAGAGAAACGAGAAGTCAGACAAAGTAAGAGCAGCGTCTTTATTSAAGCCCTGGGGTGGCTGCCCTCCAGACTCTGCCAGTGCTGCAGCTCAGGAGGAGCAGGCAGGAATTTTATAGCTGTGATGTGAGGTACTGGTGCTGGCTGGTGCACACTGCAGTGGCTGTTATAGTGTTGTTTCACACAAGGAAAAGTAAGTGTTAGCCCTGCTCTGTTTTAGATGTAACTGTACTCCTAGGGTACTCCCCTGAGAAAGAGAGAGAATCTGGAGAGTAGCTGTAACCTCTTCTGCAACAGAAGAGACTAGTTGCACCAAGTAACTTGGCCTCAGCACTTTACTGTGCTGAGAATAACGTGGTTAGTGAAATCAGTGCCAAAATAAGGGCAGAGTGACAGGGCACCTTTATTCTCTTACAGTCAGCACTGACTCTGAGATTCTCTTTTTGGCTTAAAGTAGTCTCTCCATTATGTGCCATGAAAACAAAACAAAATGAGAAAGTATAATCAATGACATAAAATATTGCAGCCCTTTCTAGCTTTTTCTTTTATTTTTCTCCATATTTTGGTTTCTTCTTACTGCACTGTCAAGTTGCAGCTGATTGGTGTAAGAAAGCTTTCTCACGCTGAGTGCTGATCACATTTGTACTTAGACCACACTGCTTCTAGCGGTCCTAAAGGGCCTCATGAGTTCCCAGACCTCGCTGCAGCATGCAGTGGATCTGGCTGGCTGTGTGTGGGGAGCATATGTATCTCCTTAAAGTGGCGTGTGATGTAGCTATAATGACTGCTGTTCCTGTCCGCTCTGGGCAGCGTGATGTTTTGTGCACTCCTGCCAAGGGCAGTCCTTGTTGCTGTGCTTCAGGGTGGTCTCCTCATTAACATGATTTGACCCTGTTACCTGTGTTGTCCCCTTCCATGTATGTTCCCTCACATGCACTCCATCATGATTATGAGTGCAGGGCTAACTCTGGGAGCCAGTGAACTTTACAGTGCACCTTTGATGCTGGAGTCAAGTTGTGGTGGGGAAGTGGGGTGTTACACTACTGGCATATTGCTGGTGTCTCTCTTTCTCCTGTCAGCCCTGCAGTGTGCTGCCACTTGTGCAGCTGCGTCGCGGATCAGAATAAAGCCCTCTTGGCTTAAATCGCTTTGTGTATTAGGGCTCCAGGGAGATGTTTTGTGGCCCTGGAAGCTTGTCTCATGCGTTTCCCTTGCAAGTGCTGTCCCTCTCTCACAGCATATGCCTCTGAAGTCCTTCCGGCTGCTGGCTGCACGTTCTGAAGTGTCCTGCTGGGAACCTGCAACCCCATCCCTGGGTAGCATGGCAGGCAGCAGCCATTGCTGCTTCAGCAGCTCAGGCATATCATCCTCCTTTGGCACACCCCCTGGGGCTCTGCTATGGCTTGGTGTCTGTGCTTGGAGGCAGGACTGGCTCTGGATATCTAGCCAGGTAATGGCTGCCTGCAGTATGGAAAGATGTCAGTGCTTCAAAGGGGATGAATTGTGGCCCTTGAATGTATTAAGTGTTGCAGTGAGAGTGGAGGTGCCCTGACGCATGGCTGTACAATAGAGGGAATGTTTGCTTCTGCCACCGTTCCTGTCTGTGGGTAAGTGAGAGCTGACAAGAGCCCCACGGCCTGGCTAGGAGCACTCCCCAGGGCTGCCGGCCGGACTGCCAGCGCTCCATGCGCTCCCCTGGGCACCGCGCTGAGGCTGGCCCCTGCCCAGGTGTGGTGGTGGGGGAGGAGGGCTCCATCTGGCCTCTTCTTTGTCTCGTGCACCCCTGGGAAAGGAAAGCATGATTTAGCTCCAAAGCATTAAACAAAAAACCCTGAAACACTATCCTTCCAGAATTGTCTAACCTTTTATGGCTTAATATAAGCATGCCTGAGGATTGATGAGGAAAGGATGTTGCTGCTGTTGGTAATTACAAGTTTGCTCCATTCAGTGTTTTCTACTCTGGTCGTTCCATTTCAGCATTTAGATTTTGTCTTAGGTGTGTGCAAATGCCTTCTGCTGTGTCAGGAGCTTTGCTTAGCTATTCATATGCTCAAACCCTTGGTAAGATACTTATCCTTTCAGGCAGATCAAAGACATATGTTTGGTCGTTTGGAATAGGTAAGCGGGAAGAAAGAAATCTCTTAAGAGTGATGACATGGTATAATTGCTAAGTAACAAATACAGTTGTGTACATATATGTGCATGTCCCCCTGATAATCACTGTTGCTGATGACACAGAAATACATAACAATTGAAATCTTCTAGTTAATTGCAATGGCTGTCAGTCAAACTGTCTGGCCAATGAAATTTTTTCTATTTCAGTGATCAACTCCCTTCAAGAGACAAGCTTCTGCCAACAGAGAGAGAATATACAAGTTTTGTTTTAAGAAACAAAGTTTTGACCTGGGTGATGAAACTAAAATGCAGAATTCTTCCCTCTCCAGACAAAACTAAGGGCACATGAGCTAACTGATGATTACTGGGATTCATTCAAAACTCTGTATTTCAGGCACAATATAAGCATGTGAAGTGTTCAGTATAGAATAGAAATGCGGTGAGATGCAGGTGCTCTGTTTATTTGTAGATTGCAATGTGTGGATAGATAAATAAGGTTCAGTTTAGGAAAAGACATTTTTGCATACTRGATTGTTTAGAATTCAGACTAAGATATGTCATTCAAACAGCAGTGGGTCCGCAGGAGCAGGATTGTGATATACAGAACAGATAACATTCAGCGGTGCAGAGACAAGTTTGCTCTTTGCAGTGTGGGGCTATACAGAGCTGCAAAGGAGCTAGCTCTGGATCAAAGCAGTATAATGCAGAGCTAGCCTGAGCTCATTAGCCTGGGCGTAATGCCATGCTAATATACCTATACTACTCCCAGGACCCAAGCTAATGGCTCAGCGTGGTGCTATGCTGGGTACTCACACCAGCTGGTGCAGGGATTCCTGCATTGTATAGTGTAGACATGCCATAAGGTTTTCACACCAGCTCTGTAAGCAAAGAAAAATGAATTAATGGCAAGATATAGTCCAAGACTTTGAAAAGCAGGGATTTTTAAATTTGGGTTCCTGAATCCTTGTTAATACTCTTCAGGAGGAGTCCAGTGTAAACGTTATGGAAGTCAAGGACAGTCTTCGCATTGCCTGCCACAGGCTTTGGATCAAACTCAAGAACTCAAAAGTCCAAAGTACCTAGTAATTCCTACTGATGTGATTTTTCAACACCATTTAATTGTATCTCTGGAAAACAGGCTTGTTGAGCTAGTCAGTCAGCTGCTGTGCTGTCTTTTGAATTTATCAGGAACAAAAAGTGACTCCCAAGCTTCTACCTTTGTTCAGTGAATGTTTATATGCAATGTAAAAATAATACCCTGTTCTCCCTCCCTCAAAAACAAGGAACAAGTGGTACATGAACAAGAAGTAGATGGGCTAGTTGATATTATTTAATAATGATCTAACTGCCCATCTCTGAAGCTTTTTTTTTCTTTACAAAAAGAAAAGTGAGGACTAATGTTTGAGTCATATTTTTATTGCTGTTTTCACTGGCTTGATTATCTGCACCAACTTGCTCTTATTAAGGCTGTAACTGTAGATGCCAAAATAACAGAAAAGAGACAGTTCACAATATAATTGTGGCCCAGATGGACTTGGGAAACACTGGAAATCGCAGAACTGAACCTGCTGTCATAACCAGTAGAGCCTTAGATTGCTCAGTGAGGAAGAGTTTAGGCCCAGCAGAGTCAGTGCACTATTAACTCCCAACACAGGAGTTAGTATCAGCCAACTGACATAGATAGGAAATGCAAACTCCAGTGGGAGTTCTGCCCAAGAACTACAAGTTCTGGCCTAAGAAGAGCAGGAGATAGGCAGTTTACATCTGCAAAGCACTTATATATTATTTCAGAAAATGCTATACAAACAGTAGAACTCCAGTACAAGAGATTATTATCACTGGGTGACAATAATAAAAAGTTTATAATGTCCAGTTGAAATATAAATTGTTCTAAAATGTAATCTGGAGGGATTGAAAGAATGAGTGAGGGGCCAGAAGTGTGAGGGTCAGAACTGGGTAGGGCTATCTATCAGGGAGAGAGGCATTAGAGAGATGCTTTTTCTTTGCTAAAACTCATGGCATTTTAATTTTTTTAACATTACTGAACACCCTCAGGAGGTAGTTAAGAAATCAAATACTTATTATGCCAATTTTACAGCTGAGGAAACTGAGGGAGAGAGATGAAGTGTCAGATTTTCCTTACAAGTAACTTGTGTCCCACAGTAAGTCTAACCTGAGATTGTTGTGTATGTAGTAACACCTCAGTATTGCTCTTCCCTGTCATCAAGGTCATTGATATTACAGTGATAAAAAACCCACTAGAAATCAAGGCTGGTGTATTCCTGATTCCCACTCCTCTCACTCCAACAGTAGTATACTTGACTTTAATATCTGCTTTTTGATTCCTTGGATGCTTTTCGATTCCTTGGAAATTAAGGCATACACTTGTGCTTTGAACTAAATGAAAACATATAGTAGTATAATATACAGTGATAAAAAAATAAAAAAAAATCCTAAATACACTGATTTAAAATTAACAGATGTATTTTCCAATAGCATTCCTATGATTTTGGAAACATGGAAGGTAAATTTCTCTTAGAAAAGTCAGTTCTGTAACACTGTTCATGACTGAAGCAGGATCTGTGGAAATAGTACCTGCTACAGAACTTCATGAAGTCCTAAGGTCAAATCCCTCTTGGGAAATGGTAATAAATGGTAGTTCAGCTGCTATGTTCTGAAAGTATTTGTCAGATAAAACTGTTACCTGCCCAACGAAGACTAGAGGCTTCTGTGCACAGATGGGAGCATGCAACTGTCTGATTTAACATGTGATTAAGTATGTGCCAGTACCCAGAAACTTGTAGTCTTAAAATGCAGATCAGGCAGCATCAACAAAATTGTATTTGCAGTCTAAACATAGAGCTATAGACTGTCATTGTAATAGCAGTAGATGCTAGTGCTCTAATGTTCCCAAAGATTGTTAGGACATGTGCTATGGGACTGTAAAAAGAATTGGAGAATATGAGAAGATGTTTTCATCAAAATAGGATTAAAGAAAAATATTAATCTTCCAAGTGATCCTAAACTACATTTCTGGTGTAACCTTGATGATGACTCTCTAGTGCTTTGGAGCTCACAAGAAGTTCTCATTGAGCATAATATTTTTAAAAGTACCTTTGTTCTTTCAGAGTATAAACTGGCTGGAATGCTTTTGATCATTCTGTTTTTCCCCCTAAAATACAGATTTTTTGGCACTGAGTACTTTTGGCAAACCTTTTGGCAAAACATTTTTGGAGGATTTTGAAAAAAATCTGCGGTCTATTGCGCTTTCTGACTTTAGCAGTTTGTTTTCAATTTTTCATTTCAACTTGAGCATTTTATTTCAGCTTTTCCATTTCATTTCATTTCCTTGATGCTTTATTTAGTTTCCCACTTGCAGGAATTTGTGGTGGGACTTGCAGGGGAAGGCCACTCCTGCCCCAATCTTCTTTCATAGGTTTGAAAATCACTTGGTGTTGTTTCTCATGGGGCAGCAAAGCTCTGGAGCTGCATGATTAAAAGCAGCTTCTCTTTGCCACTGAGTTTGCCTGTTAGAAGGTGTGTTGAGGGCAGAGCAAAGCTGTCGGCTTCTTTGGAAAAAGCAGTTTAAGGAATGAATTTACAGCTTTTCCAGTTTCAGCAGACAGTCTTGTGGTGTCCTTTTTCTCAAATGTCCCTTACTTTTTTGTATGTGCTGACTGATGACTCTGCTCTTTCCAAAGGCAAGAATGGATTGTAGAGTTCACCCTGTGCCCAGGCAGTCTACCATCCCTGAAGCCATTTTGTAACACAAAATGACATCTTGTAAAGCCATAGTTATCCCACCAAAGAAAATGTTTCTGCTGCTGCTGCCCCTTTGAGAAGCAGCACTGCCTTATTGCTCCCGGAGTCGGAATCTGAAGAGTTTTGACCAGCTGGCTGTGATGGCCATGCTGTGCCAAGGCTGGAATGAGTGGTTGTGTTGTTCAAAAGCATTAGGCAAAGCTGAGTCCCGTTTGCCAGTGCTGGCACTGTGGACAGACTACTTAGGGCAAGTCCTTCAGTGTCCTGTAGGTGCACATGACTTTTGACAAGTCACATGCAGTGGCCTTCTTTCATCTGAAAGGACCATCTGCCCTACGATCTTCCAGTGTGTGACAAGAGACCCAGCAGCAGAGACCTGTGGGCTTGGCTAGCAAAGGGCAGAAAGAGGAGGATCTGTTGCTGGGAAAGGGGGAATGGAATCTCTTTGCCTCACGCTTCTACCTCTTAGCTTGGCTAAGTATTATGTAAACAGTTACATCTTTTGCTCTTTAATAGCTTTGTTTAATATTAAGAGTTTTGTTTACTGCTAACAGAAGATGTGTTGCTGGTACGGCATCAGATAAGCAAGCACCTTTGGAAAGGACACATGCATCCTTCCCTTTTGTTTGATTCTAAACAACATGGAGAACAGGTTTTGCACTACATTTTGCTGACTCAGTGTGTTCACGTTCACATAATTAACGTCACTGCTGTTTCTCTTTGTGACAAATTTGCTGAGGTTTGGGAGAAGGTAAGCAGGGGAATGGTGAGAACAGGAGATGCAAATATTTATCCTCCTTTTAATCATGGTTTTTCATTTAAAAAGTACTAAGCAGCAATTGGTTTGGTATTTCCTTTATTTTGCTTATTGGTACATGAAACTCAACAGTCACAGAACAATCCTATGAGAAGATTTTCTCTGATTTGGATCTGAGATGAGCTATACTGTATGGCATACTCCACAAAGCAATAGAAGTTAGAGGTAAGGGTTTTCATTTGCTGTTTAGGTAATCAATTTAGAAATACAAAAAAAGACGATATCTGAATCATTTTGACTCCAGAATGATTGATTTCAGAATGACTTTAGAAGCATAGTAAGAGTGGTAAACAAGGGATCCCCTAGATGGCCTATCTAAAAAGCAGCAGTAAAGAAAGGAAATGCAAAACAAAACAAAACAAAGCTGCTGGTGGTGAGGGGTGCCAGCAAGTAAGCCTGTGGCAGATGCATGTGGGATTTTCACAGAGGAGTGAGAGTAGTGGTATCTTCCACTAAGTATCAGAGAAATTTCTGAACTGGATCTTTCCTGTGCTAGCAGACATCATATAAGCCATGATCAAGCCTTTGTGATTCCTGTTGTGCTCTTAGCTGGTGTAGTCCCTTGCCCCCCTGTCCCCTCCTATGGGGAGGCAACTGAAAGAATGAACTTAATGAGCAACACTGTAACAATGAAAAAACACACCATTTTAAGAAAATTAATATTTAATTTTTCTTATAAAAGAAAACAATTCCTTAAATAGCATAAAAATCCAAACAAATCCTTGTATTCTCCTTCTCCTTTGTTTGTAGAATTGTGGAGGACTTTGACTCTTCAGAGGAAACATATTTCAAAGCTGGTCAGCAGCCTCAGTGCAACCACCATGGGACTGCCTCCTTTGGGCTGTGGAGGCAGGTAGGACCAGTGGCACCCCGGGGCTGCTGCTGCCCCTTCCTGGGCCCTGGCACCCACACGGCTGCCCTCCCTCTCTTCAGCAGTGAACTCTATTAGATAAGGTGAGATGGGTCAGAAAAGCGAAGCATTAAGAAGCCAGCTTGATATTGATATCAGTGCAGTGGGTATTCTGGCACTGAAAAAGGACAGTTTTCGGGGTCATATCACCAGAAATGATGCTCACAATTTGGAGAAGATGGCACTAGTTCATGTTTTTCCTATGTCATTGGGAACTACTACCGTAGGGGAAGCTGGCAGCTATATTTTGTTTCCTATCTATTCTGCTGGATCACATCTACTCAATCTCAGCTGTATTTGTGTAAATATGTATATATACATTTGCATACATTTGAATCTGTTTATCCCATATGCTATTCTTAGATGTCTGAATGAATTAAAGAAAAAGAACTAATGCAGAGTTAACGAGGATTTTTAAGATTGTTTTCTTAGTATATATTTAAACCATGAAGAAATAATTGCTTACTTGAAAGCATCCAGTACTAAGGTGTTCAGGGAATATCGTAACCTACAGTTGTGTCTCTGCTGATATAACAATGTAGATGAGGTAAGACATGTGATGAGGAGCATTAAAAGAAATTATAGTGCAAATAGCATTATAAAATATTCTTTAGAGATCTGGAGACCTTAACTGAGGGAAAAATGAGAAAGGGTCTGGATTTCATACTCTAAACTTCTTAACTTCCTTACTGATGTTTTTCATGTCTGATCTTTTTTTGAAAGTTTGACATATTTGGGGGTTTTATGAGTGTGATCCCTCTTCCTCCCTACTGTTGTCATATGTTAAAAGTAAAATTTTTTTATGCCCACAACTCATTAATAGCAGAATCTGGAAACTTAGGCCTCTGTTTCATAGTTCTCAGTGAGAAAGAAGGGGCAATGGTATTTTGAAAAAAAATGAGTCAAGTATTTTTAGTTTGGATGCTTGGAAAATCATTAGCATTGTGGCAGTACTGAAGGATTTTATACTAGCTGAGCTTACACTGAAATTTCCTGTATATATCCAAAATACTGCAAAAGAATGTAGGTGCATATGACAGTCAGCCCCAGAAAGCCTCTAATTTGGCATTTTTGCATATGGATTTTGGAGCTTTCTACTTTTTCCCCCCCACAAGGTTAATTAAGGAGTATTTCAGCTACATTCTCTTGGACTGAAGATGCTTTATTTCTATGCACCTCAGTTAAAAGTGCCCTTTATCTTAACAGTTTTCTTCTCACTTCCTTAAATACCGTTATGGGAAATTTTTATACCTACCTAACAGACCTGTTAAGTCACTGTATTAGTTTGAGAAATCAAATCCTTAAAGGCAGAGACTTGCCCAAATTCTGGAACCTCACTCCTCTCTCAGGGGGGCCCTGCTTCTACAGAAGGATCTGCTGTCAGTAAAAGGAAAGACAATTGGATCTGGTTTGGGCTCAGCTCCCTAAAGGAAGGATCTAGATCTGGAAATAAAATTTTGATTTTTATTCTTTTTCTGAGCTCAAAGTTTAGGGTTATTTGGATTCAAAGAGTTTGGTTTGGCTGCTCCTAGGCTTTATAAACAGTATTAGCATCTTTGTTTGGTTGCTTCCCCAGAGGCCACTGATACCCTCAAAAGGAGTATTAGCATATGCAGTGGTTGTTATTTTGGCAGTAGTTAATGGTCAGCAGGCAAGGTTTACCTGTGCTTAAAATGTGAAGTTTATGTTGGGGATTTTGGAAGCGTCTAAAAGAGTTAGCCAATGTATGAAATTTGATGAGAGCTTTGTGCCAATGCTCCTTATGCTTCCTTGAAAGCCCCAGTTTAGCCTACATCATTGTGGCCTCCTAGGCCAGCATGGTGATGAATTACTGTGAGAAACCAGACAGAGTTGCTGATAGGACTTCCACAGAAACCCATGTTGAGGAAATACATGGAGTCAATACATTGCATAGTTTCCTTGGCCAGCCCCCCTTTGTGGCTATGTTGCCCACTTTTCCGGGAAAAAAAAAATCTGGGACACATTTCTACTTGATACTGAGTGTATGCTGGCATGGTTGGAAATGTTTTTATACCTATGATGGTAAATAAAGATGCTCACTTGAGCATTTTGTTTTGGCTGAGTCTGCCCTTTCAGGATGCATGTGTAACCTCTTTGTGAATTACTGAAATAAAGGAATTGCCTAATGCAAAAGAGAAATTCCAGAAATGTGAAACCCTTGGAATGTTTTCTACATCAGCCATTTCCTTTTTTGCTTGTGCAATGTGTATGGATTGTCAGCATGATGTGGTATGTGGTAACCAATGCGTGCAGGAGGCTATTAATCTTCTTGTTACAGTACTGTGTTAATGTAGGATTTGGGAGAGCAGTGGAATTCTGTTCAAACACTCTCAGCTTGTAGTACTTATCTGCCTGTATGGATCCTTTATATGCACTCAAAAGCCTGAATCTACTTCCTATGTGTGTCAGCATGTTCACCCTTTCCTTACACTCTTTGGGTAAACAGTCAGCTTATGGATCTTGATAGTCTTTATTGATATATTCCTATTATGGGAAGGGGGGTTCATATTGTCCTGTGTGTGCTCAAGGTAAAGAGTATGATGGAAACAATTAGGTCTGACCTACCAGCTATGGGATTTAAACGCCTGAGGGTATGTGTTGTACTTTTAGATACATAAGTTTTGAGTTTGTTAATTTATAGATCAAGATTTCATTCTCCAACAACTTGCCAGACAGTGAAGCTTGCAGAATAAAGATTTGTTATACTGCAGTTTAAGTTTAAGTAAGCACTTAGCCAAAAAGAAGAGAACTCTGAAAGGCAAAAACATTGGAAGAAAAGTGATTTATTAAACTTTTTATTTCCACTGTCTTTGCAATTATAAGCTATCACATTGTATAGAGTTTTTTCCCTACAATACTAATACTCCCTCTGGTATATGTAGGTATGATTTTTTTCTACAGTGTTTAAAG
This sequence comes from Phoebastria nigripes, assembly GCA_035582835.1. Classification (NCBI taxonomy): domain Eukaryota; kingdom Metazoa; phylum Chordata; class Aves; order Procellariiformes; family Diomedeidae; genus Phoebastria; species Phoebastria nigripes. Next base: position 1,063,224 of record JAYKAV010000444.1, on the reverse strand, counting down.
TCTGAGGCTTTTAGCCGTTTAATCCAAACCAAAGCACCTTTATCATGGGACTTGCCTTTAATTCTCTCTTAGATGCTTTTTTCCCTGTATGCCAAATTAGATATCATTCTGAAGGCATGCATTCTTAATTAACATTTTTTTAATCAATGACTGGATTCTCAGGAGGATTTTTTTTCTATGCATCATTATTTTTCTCTTTCCACAGCAACTTCACAAGCAGATTAAATAAACAGAAAGAAACACTTTGTGGATTTTTCTTGTGACAGCCTGCAAACCTGTGAACTTTTTTATTTATTTTTAACTTGAAGCTGCTAATTGTAGAACTGTATAATTAATGCATTATCCACGACAACAAGGTTATATGGTTTGTATTTAGCAAACATGCTTTTTCTGGAAGGTGGAAAAATACATAGTGAAAACTTATGGAAACACTAAGCTGTTTTTCACCACTCTGCATGACAGCCAGTCTCTCAACCATCATTAGAGCTGTGTGCCTAATCAGACTCTGAAAAGGTACCCTGAAAATTGGCTGGAGCCCTGGTATCATCGTCTGAGTCCACAGCCTGAACCTTGCGGTTTAGCCTTCCAAGATACGCCATTACAGCCAGATATTGTCAGAACTGGAATGTTTGCACTGCTAATTGGCACATTCCTACTTAGATTTGGTAGGACATGCTGATTTGTAACATGACTCAAGAATTTACTTCTTAATGGGTAATTGCCTCAACTTTCCCAAATCTTTCTGTTCACCAGCCTCCTTTCTTTATTGTGCGTGTCTACTGCTCTTTCAGCATTTGTAATCTTTTTTTTTATTATCTAGACATCCTTCTGATTATTTCACGTGTCTGTCACTGGTTTGAGAATTTCTTTGCTCCCTGACCTTTTCATAAATCAAGTAGGCGTTAGCATGTGCTGGAAATGATGGAATGATTTCCTTATAGCTTGCAGCAAATGATGTTGTATCAATGCTGACTTTGTTACTGCAGTCGTAGAAACATTTCTAAGAAATTGGATGATGCTTTCTGTATTCAGAATTCAAATGAAGTATGTCTAGGGGACATACTGGACATACAAGTCAGGGACTTCTCTGCAAACTGAACGCTTGGTAGCCCCAGAAATAGCGTGACCTCTTCCATTATGAAAATTAGAAGCTGGCTCATGACTTACACAAGTCTTAAGGCATCTCTCAGTTCAAAGAAATGGTTGTAAATACCATAGATTTGACTGAATTGGTCTTTTTTGGCAACTTCTGTTCATGTAATTTTTGCCCCCTCACTCCTGATCATTTCATTCTCTTGATTTTAAGATTTTAGTAAAAGGAAAATCATACTGCAATTCTTGGATGAGTTTTGCATTTATTGCAATTATCATTACACAGTTATTGACGCCTGAGAGTTTCTTGGTGAAACTGTTATGTCACTGTTCCACAATGAAATACCTGCAGGAAAACACTTCTGCTCTCAGGCAAAGTCTTCACTGGGTTTGCTCTTCCCATGCTTCCGTGAAAGTGCTGAAAACTCTACAGGTGGATTTGAGAGCAGTGACTTTTTTGTCTTGTCCTAACAATTTTCTAATGCTTAATTTGATCAGCTTTTACCAGAATGACTCATCTGGTGCGCCAATCTACACGTCTTTGTTCATCAGCAGTTAGAGCGTGTGCAGGGAGCCACTGAGTAGCACTGTGGAAGAAGGGAAATCTTGCTCTACTCCCTTCCTATAATTGTATGTCTATAATTCATTGCCTTTGAGAACTGTCTTATCACAGCATCGACTCATTAGTGGTTTAATACAGGATAAGCTTATTAAAGATAATCTGTTTACTGAATGTCCTTACCACACAGCAATCTAGTTAACAGGATCTTTTGAAGCTTTGTCTTCTGGATATATCTTTTAAACTGATCCCTGATTATTTATCTATGTCTATATCTTTAGATCCTTTTCTTTAGACTTGTATCTGCTTTGGCATAAAATTACAGTGTCTGGTGAATGCACTGATAAACTAAATACTCTTGTGGGGAAATAAGGCAAACCAACACCAGTTTATAATGAGCTAGTCAGGGCAAATAATTCAGTCTGTTCATAGTTGTTTAGACTTAAAAATAATTTTCAGTATTATTAGGGTAAGACTTTTCTAAAGAGCTACTCTTCCACCAAATGTTGCCACAATCTCAGCAGTGCTTATCACACAGCAGTTTGGATGTCCAGATGTTTCCTGTCCAACATGCTGGCCTCCTTGCAAATCTGGACCACTGCTTAAGATGTACAGAAGAGAAAATAGAACCTGGCAACTCATCCTCAAATGGCTAGGTATCATTGGAAAATACTTACAAGCCATTGTATTAAAAAAGACAAGGTGAGGAAAGAGCATTACAAAAGAAAAGCTGAAAGCTGTGAGAAATGTAATATAGTGAGCCCGTTTTATCTTTGGATCTTTCTGACCATTGGAAACTGCTCAATGCAATTCTGCCTTGATAGTTCAAAATACTCCACGTCTATCCTGACACAATAGCAGCTCCACCGGTTACTGAAGAAGGCAATATTAATGTGAATAGAGCATGGACCCTTTGTATTTCCTCTTTTCTCATGGCAGTTTAGATGTGTTTAAAACAGAACTACAAATTGTCAAGCAGACTTTTCCCTTCATAGGAAAGAGAATCTCAGACTTACCAATAAAACCAGTGTTTGAGTGTCTTAAGAAATTCTGTTTTCTACAAAAAGCCCCAAGTTTGAGGCATATAGATAACTGATGACAGTTTTCCTGTGATAAAGTTTTAAAGTGAATGTGACTCACTGTTTTAAAAACTGTGTTGTACGCACTGTACTTCTTGCTTAACTGATCCTTTTGCTGTTGACGAAGCCTGGATGCCAAGGATCTAACGAACCTGAAACCTCCTGAGGAAATAGCAGATTTATATCCTACACTTAGGCTAATTTTGCTTCAGTGATTACTGTGTCTGGTCAGGTCTTAGCAAGCGATAAGCAATGAAACTGCTGTACTTGGAGGGTATTGCATCTCAGGTGCAAGGCATACTAGATAATGCAAACTTGAATAATGTCTTGTAGGCAAAATCTAGCACCTTGTCAAATAGAATTTTTATTTTGGATCTTCCCTAATCTCCTTTTCTTTTTCTTGGCATTATTAGCTGCATTCACAAAAGCAGGTACAAGACAGATTAGGCTGGAGTTGAGACATGTGTACCAATGTGGTATTAATTCAGATAGTGTTCAAAAAATGAACAGTAAGATCTTTCAATAGGAGCGACTTACTTTGTAACATCGTAGGCAAATTCCACAAAGTTCATTCTTTGTAATGGAAAATATATTTGTTATGAGGGGTGCCAAAACTTTTGTGTACATCAAGAGAAAAAAAAGAAAATAAACATTTCCTTGCCAATGTTTTTAGAAATGTAGTACCCATTCTTGCTGGTGTGGACTGAACATTGCTACCCCAATTAGAATACGGTTGCTACATGCTGCAGGAAAGCGGAGAAGCATTTCTTTGCAAGCACTTTAAAGCTACTATTGAATTTCTGTAAGTCCAGAGAAATCTAGTACCTCCAGCCTGTAAAACAAGCTTCTCTATTTGGCCTCATTTATGTTTAGTCTGTTTTTTCTTGGCAAAAGCACCTCAGTGACGGTCTCCACCAGATTGACACTAAAGTGTTTTCTTTACTTGCCATCTGTCTGGACTGATTGAAAAAAGTAAAGTGGGGCTTGTTTAGAAAAATATATAAGCAGTTAATTTGGCACAAAGTTTGTTATAGATGTATGAAAAGCAGCTGGGTCCAGCTCAGGAGGTTAGAAGAAAAAGTTTTATTACAGAAAGATGACTTTTCATGTACAAGTTCATGCACTAAATGTGTTCTTTCATTTCACTTGCAAGAAGTGGCTAAATAAATTAGCTATGGCATTTAATTAGTTTTATTTGTGTTTTCCCAGGCCACTTGTAATATTATAAGTGTGAATAGGGATCTGATTTTTCAGATGTTGCCAGTCAGTTGTAAGTACAACATTTAAAAGTAGCAGAATCGGGCTCAAAGCTTCTTAAATGCTTTCTTCCACCGTAATTCAGCAAAGCACTTAAATGCATCGAAGTTCAGTGTTTTACTGGATTGATTCTGGTTTTATACATGTTTGTTTGACAGGCCTGCAGTTTTGTGGCTTTTTTTTTTAACATTGTGAAAGTTTTGCTGAAGACAGCTTAGAATATTAATGAAATCCTGTTCACATTAATGCTTTCTCCAAATATGTTTGTATGTGTGTGTATGAGTATGTGTATGTAGAGAGAGCATAAGTATGCTCACATGATGCTTTTTTCTCCAGCTGTGTGAATTGTTTAGCTTCACCCTTATTAGTATTCAAAATCCATTATAGTTAGAGGTCAGAGTCAGTCTTTAAACTAGCTATGTTTGGCCCAGTCTTTTTTCCCCTCCTACTTTGAACTATCCACAGTTGCCTTTTGCTGTGTTTTTACTATGAGACTTACTCTCTGCCTTTATTGGCTGAACCTCTGCCATGGTGAGTGTGAAGCTGAGCAAAAGCTATTTTTCTATGGTTTCTGAAAAAGAGAGGGAGGCTGGATTCTAATAGCAGAAAAAATTAGGAAAAACAAAATCATAGAATCATAGAATCACAGAATCATAGAATCATTAAGGTTGGAAAAGACCTCTAAGATCATCGAGTCCAACGGTCAACCCAACACCACCATGCCCACTAAACCATGTCTCTAAGCACCTCATCTACACGTCTTTTAAATGCTTCCAGGGATGGTGACTCAACCACTTCCCGGGCAGCCTGGTCCAATGTTTAACCACTCTTTCAGTAAAGAAATTTTTCCTAATGTCCAATCTAAACCTCCCCTGCTGCAACTTGAGGCCATTTCTTCTCGTCCTATCACTAGTTACTTGGGAGAAGAGACCGACACCCACCTCGCTGCAACCTCCTTTCAGGTAGTTGTAGAGCGTGATAAGGTCTCCCCTCAGCCTCCTCTTCTCCAGGCTAAACAGTCCCAGTTCCCTCAGCCGCTCCTCATAAGACTTGCTCTCCAATCCTTTCTACCTTCTGAGGAACATTAATCCCTGGTGGGAATTGTCTGCTGTGTGTATTGTAATGCTTCTGCTTGATCACAACTCTCTCATTATTGTTTCTTGTAAAAATAAATCAGTTTTAGGAGCAAAAATTTTTTTCAGGTTCTCAGGTAGGAGGGGTCAGACCTCAGTCTTCTATATTTCCAGTTATGGGGTCTGTGTCTTTGTTATTTATAGTTTAGTGTACATAATCATCACAGCAGGATTATCAAAAGGAGAATTTATTTCATAGAATCACAGAATCATAGAATACCAGGTTGGAAGGGACCTCAAGGATCATCTGGTCCAACCTTTCTTGGAAAAAGCACGGTCTAGACAAGATGGCCCAGCACCCTGTCCAGCTGAATCTTAAAAGTGTCCAATACTGGGGAATCCACCACTTCCTTGGGGAGATTATTCCAATGACTGATTGTTCTCATTGTAAAAAATTTCCCTCAGGTTAAAATTGTAATGTTGCATCAGAGCTAAAGGTTAGTCCAGTTTCTGGTTCCAGAAACTGAAGAAACTGAGTTATACCCTGCTGAACCACAATTTTACTTTGTCTGTGTTTCGTAATCATAGAGAAACATAGCTGATGTAACCATCTGAATGTGTTTTTAAATTTCAGAGTCTCTGAAATTTCATGTTTATGTATACACCTGTTAACATCTTTAACTGAACTGGGAATATTTTGCACTGTTCTAATGTTTTTCTCTTCTGAGATTCCATTTTTGGAAGCATTACTCATGTTGAGTGCTAATTCCTTACTTAAATATGTACTGCTCAGGCCTCATGGTTTAGGTCTCATCTGTTACTGGGTGAGATTTTTCCTTGGTTGTGCATGTTTAACATGCTTCTGTAACCTCTTCTAACACATGAAGATTGAAGACTGAACATGGACTAGGTAGCTATCTTTGGTCTTCTGGATTTGAAAGTATAGAGTGGTAAGGTGAAGTTCAGCAGTCCCCTTCTGATAAGCAGACTGTGGCAGCAAATGTTGCAACTGGAAATTATTTATGAATAGGTGAATGTTTTCAATCATGAATTCAGATACTCAACTGTGTTAAACACTATCAGTCAGCTAGCTAGAAACATCCGTATATGAATTACTGGCGTAGGTTGTACCTGCATCTCCTCTGTGGCTGGATTTGCAGGTAGGATTTTTGCAAGTGCAAATTCTGTTGTCCAAAACCAGATGCAGCTGTTTTGAAACTTGCCAATATATTGATTTTTTTTCTCTTGAGACTTCGATTAACATATAATTATGTTTGCCATTGTGTTTGTTTTGCAGCACCTGTTCTACATTACATGTTTACTTTGTCTCATCTTGTCTCTGTGGCATGTTCCCACTCAGTATTTTTCAAATATTGTCTGCTGGGTTGGGTGATTCATGTTTTTGCTGGACCTTATTAGCTCAATTTACTGCTTTCACTACTGTTTGTTTTCAGTTCTAATGTAGAGGTTTATTCTTCCCTTCTTCATTAAAATTATTACTTTTGGTACATAATGTTTTTACAGATGAGTCAGTTAACTTTTGTAGATGGAGAGGCTAATTTTCATTGAAATTTTATGTGTCCATATGGGACTTGATTTGTCTTTGTTATACGTGTTTTCTACTGTTGTAGCTCTACTAATGGCAGTAGAAATATATTTATATAAAATTTATATAACAAAGTCCTTTAGTATTGATGACACATATTAAGATAATACAGCATCTTCTATACATATAGTAGGACAGGAAGGTGTATTTAGAACACTGATGGTCTGTTCTGTGGGCCAAGACTGCCATGATACGAATTGGTATAGGTCCAGCAAAGTTACTCTGCTTTACCAATTCAAAAGATCTTGCCACTGCACTTTCATAGTTGTAAATCTAACTAGTTTCATAGAAGAATTCGGAGAAATACGCACCTCATTCACTTAATGTTACTGGTCACTGAACAGTAATAACATTACTGCCTCTTTAGACAAGCTATTGATTGATACCAGTATTTTTTTTTGTGCATTGATAAACTAGATTTGACTACACATAGGAGACTGGATTCTTCACAATGAAAAGAAAACCATGAAAACACAAACCATACCAAACTAGATAAATACAAAGGACATGATTGATGAGAGGGGTAATCATGTGTGCTTTCATTTCAGAGGAGAGACAAATGAGTTTCTTCCTACATATTCCTTTGAAGAAAGAACTCAGTCTCCTATTGAAAATCTACCAAAAGGTGAGGGGTATTCTTTATGGTTTTCCTCCCCTTTGTATGAATAATTGGGTATAAACATAAAGTTATGGGATAATAATATTTTTGATAGACATAGTGTGGGCAGAGGTGTTACAATTGTTCATTATAGTGGGCTGCTATTGAGTTTCAGGCTAGTCAACAACAATGTTGAATTAATCTTGAAAGTCCTTTTGGTAGAGATGGCAATTTTTGCTAAGTTTTTGCATGATGGTTTATGAAATGAACAGAGGAAGACTAGCATGAGAGCAAGAGATGTTGTCCAGTTCATCCTTATAATTGTGTACTTCTGCAAAATTAAGCTTAGTCTTACAGGATGCAGTAAAAAGATAGGAAAATAGTACAGGAAAAGGAGTCATTGTCATGTGGTTAAGGAGACTGTATTGAGGACTTGGCTCTGACTTAGTTCTCATCATATGGTATTAGAGGATTCACTTTCAGTAATGATAGGAAATAACCTGTAGATGAACTCAGATTACATGTACTGTACTGTTTTAAGTCACAAAGAGGTACAAGGGCTGTCATTAAGGAGATGAGGCATGGCTTTGCCAGGTTTTCCTTATACTGCTCTAATCAAACAATCATAGGCTTAGAAAAGATTGGCTGAAGCTGAACCAAAACAATTTGAGAGGCTGATGCAGAGGAGGAAGAATTCTCTTTTCTGAAATACTTTCTCAAGCACAGGGCCATCTCCTTTGGGTGGTAAACCCATTCACAATTAGCCAGTTCTGGCATAGAGTACTCAGTTCCTGAAAAACATTTTGGTACCTATGTTCAGCTGTGAATGGCCAGGAGCAGGAACTCAAGAAAARGACTGGAGGTAGTGGATGGTATGTCCCTGTGCCTCTACCTCATAAGGTTCATCTCTGTAAAAACTAGTTTCTATTCTAGCTTTTTAGCCCTGGAAAATAGAGAGTGGAGAAATCTCCCTTTGGCTTGCAGAAAGTTGTTCTGGTTTTCTTCCCATGCAGGTTTGAAAATCCAGCTGCAATTTCTTGCAATTCATCCAAATCCCACTGTGTAATTTGGGTCATGACAAAAAAACTGCAGCTGGTTTTGGGTGCTGATGCCGAGGTGGTTACTAGACATACTATCTGTAGGAAGTGATGAATGAGCAGAGATGGGTGCTGCAAACTCAGTACAAAATTTAGCTTGGGGTTTAGGTTCTGGTGAGTGTTGTGGTTGCTGGAGCTGTTTAGTGACTAGGGAAACTAAATGGCGCTTCTCATCTCCTCTAAACTAGTCTGTCAGTATCATACCAACATAGCATAGCGGTGCTGAGATTTGCACCAAGAATGCTTCCAGACAAGGTACTCTAGTCACACCCCAGCTACCACTTACATCAGTGCTGATGTGCTGGATGGAGAGCAAGGAAGCAGTCCATCATATCATTTGACAGATTTCCATTCTCCTGTTCACTTCCCAGTCAAACCTGGAATGTCAGCACCACCCTGCAGATCTTTGACAGACCTTTGTCACAAATTCTTCCTTGAGTTTGGGAAGTGTTTTGCTTCCTCCTTATCAAGCGAGCAGGAGGAAATTTTTAATTCCTTCAGTATTTGAACTGTATATGTGGTACATAAGCTGATGCTTTTAGGGCTCAAGGCATTTTGCAGCGAACTTTTTTCTGTGGTACTCTTCTCCCCTCAATTTTTTGCTTGCCCCAGGGTTGAAATCTGAGGCTCAAAAGAAAGACTATGAGGAAAAAAAAGAAGCCAAATTCCCATAAACCCATTTGATAGATAGAGAAACAAAGGCACAGGAGATCACACAGTAGTTCGATGGCAGAGCCAGGAGTAGCTTCAGATAATCCAACTCATGTGCTTTAGTGATGAGAACACATCTTCCTCCTCAATTCCTAAGCCGGTTCAAGCTCCTTCTCTGTCCCGGAGTGAGATTTCCACGTACAGAGCTTCTGAGAATCACCACTCTGGGGATTGCTGTTAACTCCAAAGTGTGGTATTTGCACACTGAAGTACTTAACTGAGGAGCTTTTCTTTTTCCAGTTGCATTCACAGGAGGTTTGATGGTAATAGATCTGTCTTCTGGTCTCTGCCAAGTTTATTTTCCAAAAGAAATATCTGAATGAGGAAACAATGACTAAAGAGGATATGTGAACTGTCTAGCATACTGCAAGGGTCCAAACATTAAGAAGAGAGAGGATTTTTAGGATGGCTGAAGGGTGTATTATTAGGAATAAAGGCATGAAATTGAGCAAAAGAAAATTTAGGCTGACAATCAGGAAACGTCACTTCATATGGTGTAGAATTATCTCCCGAGGGAGCTGGTGGAAGTCTCATAGCTTGAATGTTTTCAAAGGGCAGAAAAGTTTTGGGAACAACTCTCCATTGGTGTGGGATGCACTGTATAAACAAAGAGGTATTTTCCATCTCCCCATTTCTTTTAACTGATTCTGTGTTCAACGTCCAATTCATGTGTTAGTTGTCAGGCTTAAACAATGCCTACAAAAACAGGCATAACTGCAAGGCTGTTTGAGAAAAGAGGAAGAATGTTTGAAAACTTGGAGTCATTGGAAACTCTGAGGGGACAGTTGCCAGATTTGGAAGCTGAAGGTGAGATTCAGCCCAGTATTTCACACCTGCTTCCTGGAAGTCCCCGTAACAGGTTGCTATGGGCAGGGCCTGAGGACCTCACCTGGGGCCTCCCCACACCCGCCCCTGGGCCCAGGAGCCCTATTTAAGCCCAGCCCAGGGGCCAAGCTCCCTTCCTGAGCAATGCCGTAGTAGTACTAGTTTCCAGCTTTACTGCAGCCCTGCCTGGCCCATCCCTACACTGGTGCCTGATGCTGGGGCTGTGGCCTGGCCCTGAGGAGCCTTGGCTGCTGCTGGCCCTTGCTGTCTGTGTGCAGGTGAGTCTGAGGCTCTGGCTCCTGATCTTGCCTCCAGGAAATAACTTTCTTGTGAGGAGAACATTAATGGTGATTCAGCTGTAGCACTGACTTCATACCATACTCTAAATTTAGAACATTCTCTTGTTTGTTTTCTTGTAATTTATCTTGTCAAATCAATTCATGTCTATACAGCAAAAGTGAACTTTAGGCCCAATTGTTTGAATACTTGGAAAGAAAATCAGATACCTCACTGAGGAGAAAAAGAAGCTTGTGTTGTCTGCCAAGTTTCAGGCTCGGATGGAGAGTTAAAATGTCAGCCAACTGGGCCAAATCACAACCTGCGATAAACTCTGTCCTTTCAAAGAGCCTTAAGACTTGCTGTGTTTTGTCTAGTTTGATATGAAATCAACTCACAGCAGCTTGGAGTTAAACTCTTATATCTTCTCCTTTCCATCTGTCTGACACTTATTACACACTGAGACTTTGAAGTTGTTGTTTTAATTGAACAATATGCAGAGTGAAAAATAACACTCTAAAGAGAAGACATGAATGTGCTTTCTTGTTTCTTAAAAAACCCTATCCCAGTCATTAGTACTTTTAACAGTCATCTCTGGGACCAGTGGCAATGTTTAAAACCCACAAAGATTGTAATGTTTGAAGTAATCATGGTATAGTGCCTTGAGCTCCACCTGTGTTCTAATTCAGGAATTTGAAAGCAGCTGTGAGTGACTGGCAGGTGTGCTGCAACCTGGGGGGATGGAGGAGCATGCCTGTGAAAGCTGGTGTGGAAAAGAGATTCTTTCAAAACCATGCAGGAACTTTTCCATTGCTTTACAAGGTAGTAGTATCTCCTCTGTCACATTACACTAAACATAAGATTAGAGCATTGTACTGAAGAGCTGGGCTTTCCCCCTTTGCAGGGAGCTAGGGGAACAAACATCCCAGTTAACCTCTAAGCCTGTGTTCGAAGGATTCAGAGGCTATAGTTAGATAGTTAAATGTTCCCCATGGAGTTCATACAGACTGGGCTGTGGGCAAGAGTTGGAAAGTGCAATGTGGCTTTGGCCCGGAGGAGGAGGGATGCTGCCTCGGCAGCGGAGTGTTCTAGCAATTGCACAGGCCTTGCTATGAACATGCATTTGTCACATAGCACTGCAGTTTGGTCTCCAGCTTTTTTCCTCCATCTTACCTGCCATTTTCCTGGTGATTATTAGGCAGCTTTTCAAATATTGCCTGTGAGAAAGGATCCCTACATCTTAAAAGTAATATATATATATATATTAAAAAAAATAAATCTCCAACTCCCTGGCCTTGCCCAGAGCCCACCGTCTGCATCAAACACACAATGCAAAACCCCTTTCCAGTTGTTGCAAGTTAGCTGTGTGTGCTCTAATACTGAAAAGCTTCCTGAAGCCTTTCAGTGGTTTATTTAGAGTTGGAAAGAACCAATGTGCTTCAGAAGCAGACACAATATTCTAAACTTAGCTAAGCATAATAGCCATTGAGTGTGCTGCTACAGTGACCCATGAAAAAAAGGCAAAATGAATGCAAAGTCCTTGTAAAATTTCAGTGAATCTACCTTTGGATACATTACATAAAATCAAGGTCAAATACTGGGAGTTGGCTGCTCTGCTTTGTTTATATAGCTCTAGTTTAAAACATGTTAGGCCACATATCGACTGTATGGTCCTGTGCAAAAGAGGTGTAATAGTTTCTGTTCAGTCCCCAATGGACATTACTTCATTTAACAAAACTGTAAGTAAGTGGAGCACATTTTGGCTGTTTCTGTATGAGACAGGTGGAGGGGGTGAGTTTTTTACCACAGCTTTTACTGTTAAGCAGGCTGAGTTCTTACCGCAGATGGGAAAAACTGTCAGCTCCATTTAAAGGTGATGTTATAAGTTTAGTGGGACAATTATGCTGCAAATGCCCACATCTTGGCTAATATCTGGGTCTATAGAAACGTATGTTATATAGTTTTTTTGACTAATTGGAGACACAGCTTTTCATTATTATTGKTAGAATAGGCTATAAATCTATTTAAATGTCTAAGCTTAAGAAGTAAATACATACGTTTTCCAACAGCAGTGGCAAAGGTGTCGAACCATATGTTGAGGTCTTTGTTTAGAATTCACAGATGTGACTTGGTTAATTTAGTAGCCTTACTCTGCAAGTTGTCAAAGTCAATTGGAAGATTCTCAGATTTCAATGCTATTTTCTGTCAATAAAGGTACCAGAACCTGGTCCTTGGCCATTATTTTACAAGGATTATAACAGTAAAAATGAAAGGAATCCTGTTATTCTATCAAAGCAGTTACTGCAAATTTTTGGGTCATGGGGAATCAAGGTGGCTTTCTTTGTTATTTGTTTTTGAGAGAGAAATATTTGAGAAAAGGCACCTTTGTATTCTATGTAGCTTGTTGCAAATATTGATTATATAATAATTCCAGAGTACATGAATAATAAAATGCTGATAGAATATACTGATAATTTGCAGTGGAGAAGTTCACTGGCCACAGGGAGGTAGGAATGACAGTACTATTTTAAGATGTAAGAGGAAGCTTGAGAAATGGAATAAATTAAGAAAAGCATGACCTGATAATTTTTTTGAGGGAGGGGCAGTGGGCTAAATGCATCATGCAAATGGACCACATGCATCTGCAAGACCCAGGAAATTAATGGAGTCTCACCAGGAAAAGGCCCACCTAGTACAAACGCATTTGATGTCTTTGAAAACACAAGAGTTCTTCTGCCATCGTAACTATTTCTTCCATTAGTATCAGCATATCTGGAATTCCACGTAGTATTTGTTCAGTGCTCATTTCATTCTTTAATAAAAGGGTCTGTCTTTCTTACAAAAGGGTCTCCTCGTGCTTTCTTTAACTGCTGCTACAAGATCAGACATAATGTACCAAATATTACTCCTCTTTTGCAGGTTGGTCTGCAACTATTTTCTCTTCCTTTCTCCATGTACAATGTATTTACCATTATTTCAATAATAATTTAATAACATACATCGATCCTTTAAACACATACAGTTTAATGCTTTTCCCAGTGGCATCTCAGCAGGCTTTGCAAACAGTGATCAATCAATAACCTTCACAAAGGCCTTTCCATCACTCTCTTAGTTACACAGCTAGGGAACTGAAGGATAAGGGTGTTGAAAGACTTGCCCAAGGTCACACAAGGAGTTGGTAGCTGACTTTTTTTTTAATGCCAGACTCCTATTTCAAACTTCAGACCACACGGCCTCCTTATAAGCATGTTTATATTTTGGGCAGGGTATAGGGAACAGTCTTGCCACAGTGACTTTCGGGTCAGTGACTATTCCTTTATAAATTGTAAGCTTTCCAAAGCCAAACATCTGAAAAGCACAAACATGAGGGGTACTTCAGGAGTGCAAAAGCTGATGTAGCGAGGATGTAGATTGCTCACCAGGGGAAACCACTGATGTGTTCCAACATCGTTTGGTTTGCCACCAACCAACAAGCTAGTGACAGTGGCACTGACTTGCAGTCAGTCTGTGCGAGGTATTTGTTAATGTTGCTACAACAGACATTCGTTATAAACTACAGTTACCCACAGTTTACTCTGTTTATACAACCATTTAGTGGTTATTTATTAAAAATAAAATTTATGTATGGTTATTGGAGGTATATTTTGGCAGGGAAGTGACCTTGGCAGAAATATGTCTGAATCAACACTCAGCTAGCAGTCACTCTTTATGTTGTCATATAAAACCTTGTTAAATAATATTTTGTTTCTATCTTCAATTGCTGTTATTTAAGGCCAGTAATGAAAATCTCCCAAAGGATTGGTAAATGGAGTGAGTTTTTCTGTACGTTTTTCTCCATAAAATAAAGAACTAAGCCAATGAGTGTCAACATTATTGCCTAGTTGAAGTGCTTGCTATAAACTTCGACAGCAAATTGTTTACTTTTAGATTTTTGCAGGTATAAAAGTTCTCTACATTTAAATACAATTTGAGTGGCTTTTTGAGAATTAAGGATAATTCACATTCAGAAAGCACTTAACTTTCATTTCAGTGGGACTACTCACATGCTTAGAGTTAAGTTGTTGGCTGAATTGTTTAATGCTCAGAAAAGACACTAAAAATAAAACCAGGGAGAAACCTTGGATTCAGACAGGGAAACAGTGCCAAAACTGATTTTACTTGTGCTATTTTAAAAAGACACCCTAATGTCAATGTACAATGTCATTGCCTTTTACTAATTTGCATTCACTTGATGTTATCTCAATATAGCTGCAACCTCGCTGTCTTTTTTCTCAGTTTTTGTGGGTTTGGTGGTTTGTTTTTTTTTTTGTTTTGTGGGGTTTTTTTGTTTTGTTTTTTTGGTGGTTTGTTTTTTTTTTTTTT